>JASGAU010378372.1:0-13076 GCA_030220045.1 Australoheros facetus
GAAGAGTTTCAGTCAGGTTTCAGAATTCATCACAGTACAGAAACAGCATTAGTGAAGGTTACAAATGATCTTCTTACAGCCTCTGACAGTGGACTGATCTTTGTGCTTGATCTCAGTGTGGTGTTTTACAATGTTGGCCATAGTATTTTATTACAAAGATTAGAACATGCTGTATGTATTAAAGGTCCTGCACTGCAGTGATTTGAATCATATTTATCTAACAGACTCCAATTTGTTCATGTAAATGGGGAGTCTTTTTTACACACTAAGGTTAATTATGGAGTCCCACAGGGTTCTGTGCTAGGACCAATTCTATTTACATTATACATGCTTCCCTTTATCTATCCATGAAGCCAGCTTTATTCATACATGAAGCCAGATGACACACATCAATTGGTTAAACTGCAGGAATGTCTTAAAGACATTAAGGCCTGGATGACCTCTAATTTCCTGCTTCTAAATTCAGATAAAACTGAGCTTATTGTGCTCAGCCCAACAAATCTTAGAAACACGCTGGCTAACCAGATACTTACTCTGGATGGCATTACCTTGGGCTCCAGTAACACTGTGGTTGGAGAAATTGGAGTCATTTTTGACCAGGATGACTCCCTAACTGCACATATTAAACAAATATGTAGGACTGTTTTCTCTCATTTATGTAGTATCTATAAAATTAGAAACATCCTGTCTCAGAGTGATGCTGAAAACTAGTTCATGCATTTTTACTTCTATGCTGGACTATTGTAATTAATTATTAGGTTGTCCTAAAAACTCCCTGAAAAGCCTTCAGCTAATATGACAATAAAGTACTCTTGAATCTCTAATACAAAATGCTGCAGCGAGAGTGGGACGTTTTGAATAATCAGGCCCCATTTTATCTTGGAGACTTCATAGCACCGTATCACCCCAATAAATCACTTTGCTTTCAGACTGCTGGCTTACTTGTGGTTCCTAGGGTATTTAAAAATAGAATGGGAGGCTGAGCCTTCAGCTTTCAAGATTCAGGATTCCTTTATTGTCATTGCATATGCAAGTATACGCAACAAGATCCAGGTCTGCTACTCAAAACAGCTGCCCTCCCAGTTAAAAGAGATAAGTAATAATTAAAGAAATAGAGTAAGTGCACACAAAATAGTAAAATTAAAATTAAATCCAGAATCCACAATCAATTTTTGTACGGTCTTTTATTTGATAAATGAATAAAATTAAATTGAATTGAATTTCAGAATAATGTCATATCTAGAGGGACTACTCCCTGAGCTAACATGAAACACTTTACACTTTCTATGGGTAAACTTCTCCACAGCGTAACATATGGAAGGACCAAGATCTTGCTGTGTTTCCCAAGACTGAATCTATCACTATTACAATAACTAGCTTATCTCTTCTCAAATGCATTTACTATTTAAATATTATACAGTAGCAGACTGTAATAAAATGTACATCTTTGAGAAATTAATTTTGTAAAAGGTTTAATTTTATGATTTGCATATTTTAGTAGAGCAACATTTAGATTTCAATTCATCCTGAGGATCTGTTTTTATTATGCAAATTGCAGCTGAGTAACACTGTTTGTCCAAGACAAATTTCCCATTGCGGGACATTAAAGTTTATTTGATTTAATTGATTGATTTGATCTTGCAAATATGTCATCCAACTAATCATTGGCTTTTTGCTCCCACAATGTGAAACAACCCATCTAAGCTTTTATAGCATACAGGAGGCATCTCAGTCTTTATACAAGATGCTCCTGTCCTGCATTAATGGTTCTTTACATTTAGGAAAGGGGCGCTGTAACAGTTTTTTGCCATATTGACAACTGGTGAAAATAGATTTTCTTTAATATGTTAAGTTCCTAGAATTTGCATTACATGATGCTTACTACACATGGTATATAATACCACAAAACACATTAGTATCTCAGAAATTTAACTCTTCAACTTTTTTTTCATAAGATCATGACCTTCCTATTGTTGGCCTTCCTTGTCTATAATATTATGGTGATTTTCACATGCCCACCTGTTATTGATCTTATATAGGTCTCGCTATTAAAAGGTCATTAAATTATTCAACGCCTTACTCCTCCAATAGAGCATGCCACCCTGAGATATGGCTGGCCGGCTGGCAGTCTTGTTCTCCCAGAGCTTCAAATCCTTTCTGTCAAATACGAGTGTCACAGTAATATGCAAAGGCATTGGTCCCTTGAACCAAAATACTGCCAAAATACTGGATGTTGAGAGTTAAGAGAAGGTAAAGAGACCAGTCCTGTTATTGCCCTAACCTGGTATCAGTACAAAAGGACATCTTGAGGCATTTGTATGATAGCAGCAGAAGCTTTGACCGAATGGGAGCATTTGGTAGCGTGGAAGTAAAAACAGGCTGGGAAGCCCTTTTCTTCTTATTTTTTGTTTCACATTGGAATGGATGGCTGTTGCTGAGAAGATACAGGTTAAAGTTCAATAGCTCTTCCAGTACATGTTCAAATGTTCAAAACCTAGCAAACAAACCTCATGGCCCGCTTGCCTTTCTCTGTGGAGTTTTCCCTATGTTCTCCCTATGCCTGTGTGGGCTCTCTCCAGGTATTCCAGCTTCCTCCCACAGGCCAAAGACATGCATGTTAGGTTCATTGGTGATTCTAAATTAGCCATAGGTATGAGTGTGAGCATGAATTATTTTGTCTCTCTGTATTAGCCCTGCAATAGACTGGTGACATGTCCTGGGAGGGGTCCAGATTCCCCATGATCTTCAACTGAATAAATGGTTAAGAAAGTTGATGGATGAAATGTTATTAGTTTTAAAATACTGGAGCAAAGGCATTTTTAAAGGCATGAAAACATAGTATTAGCAAATTACAATGCATTTCATAATGTCAACCTTCACTATTGGGGCCAACATTTAGAAAGTATGGACAGTCTATGGAAGAAAGATGCACTTTCCTCCCAATTTTGCAGGACTGCAGGTTTGAGATGAGTTATAGTGGCGGAGGAGCAGTGCTAGCACTACCAGACTGGACACTGAGGGACTTCAGCTGTGCCAGATAACACATAATATTCTACAGGCTGAAACAAGATATTTCTACATCTCAGTATGAAACTGACTTGGGACAGTCTTGATACTGTAACATAATAGACATGTTCTTGCATGATGCCTATCAGTGCTGGTATTCAAGAAAGCTTAACTGAAGCACTGTATAAAACCCAACTCCTCACCTACCACCACTACCTGAGATTAGCCAACTAAATCACAGAACAGTGACTACAAATGAAACAACCTAGTGGTGAGCCACTGGCAGACATACAGTGTAAGTGGGTTGGTTTTTTTTTTTTCCTGCGCCACAGAGATGGTGGGGGCATCAGTTAGCCTCAAGTAGGCTCTGACCTTGAAATGTAGCACAGGCAGAAAACAGGAAGTCTCCCTGTGCCACAGCCTGGGGTTTCAGTTTATATCATGCATCATTTATTGATTTTCACTTTTTAATATGACTGGAAATGTGCATCCACGCTCTTCAGTCACCTTTCACATTTCTCACATATGTTATTTGCAACAACAAAAACATTGATTGATTTATGTGCTTAACTGATTTTAGTACAATATAAGGGATTGCTAAAGCTTAAAGAGGGAAAAGAGGATGACTGTCAGAAATCCCACCATTAATGCAGGGGTAACGTAGATGTGAATAGAACATTTGTGTTTTGCACCTTTACACAGTCTATATAGAAATAGTTCAGAGGCTTAGTCATGGGCCCCTGTGCCACACTTTGCAAGTCCCAACATATCTGTTTTCAGACACAGTGTTACGAGAACATCCTGGTACAGAAACAAGAACACTACAAAATCAATGATCCAAGAGAAAAAATTATTTGAATCTTCTGTTAGCAACACTTTACAATGATGAAAATCACAGTTTGGGCTTAGCTTGTATACCCTGGTAATTGTTACAACGTATCATAACCTATCTAATTTACATTTTATAAAAATATGTTCCTACCTAAAGGCAAAGCCAAATTACAGAGCTTTAACTAAACAAGTGTTGGGTACTTACAGATAGTTTGATGATTGCTGTGGGATTTCTGTGGTGTCTGTGATTGGGAAGTCTGCTTTGGGGTGGTAGCGTGTTCAGCGTTGTATTTCAGTGTGACAGAGGGTTCAATCACTCGTGAAGACTGAGACACGTGTGGCCATGGTGTAGATTTATCTTCTACTGAACCCTCGGGATGTTCTGGGGTAATGGTGATGGTGGTGGTTAGAGAGATATTTGAAGGAGTTGCATGAGGAAGCGATACTAGTATTCCCAGCGTGGGTTCAACTGGTATAATAATTGGATCTTGTCCAATAGGCTTAGGGTCTAAGTGTGAGGGTGGTTCATATTCAAATATCTTATCCACAAAGACCCATTTGAGGCCAGCTGTGCAGAGGGCTAAGCTAAGCAGACAGGCCAGGATGGGCAGGATGCAGATTTTCTCAGAGTGCAGGCAATTGTTAATCTGTTCCATCTCTATGCACACACAGCAGGTCTCTGGCAAGGTCACAATTCCAAAAGCCCCCACACGCTCACCATCGTCACCAGCAGCACCTCCTTCTGCAGTTCCCTCTATAGCCTCCTCCCCACTCTCACCAGCTGCCTCTGTCTCCTCTGGTTTCTCTTCTGGGACTTGCCCAGTATCAACAGTAGAGCCAGTGGGGGAGACTGATCCAAACGGGGGTGCTGGCCCTGCGGAGACTTCCTCCGTTCCCTCGGTCATCCTTTCACACTGCTTGAAGAAGTGTTTCTTACCACCTTAGCTATTAACTCAGATCATCACACAATGGTAGTTTTTCACCAGTGTCCTTTAGTATCTTTTCCATCATGAGGCCACAGAGTCAGAGCTGGGTTTCAGAGATGCCCTTCAAAGAGTGGAACCTTGCTAACAGTCCGGGGGGTATGTAGACAGTCTGTGCATGAGGGAAAAGAGTTCCTTATTCATGCTTTTTTTCACAAGAAAACAATCACGAGTCTTCACAATTATCAAATTTTAAAAAGAAAAAAGAAAGGATTGCCTGAAAATGTGTTGTCTAGCAGTGAGCAGCGGTCAAACAGTTGTACTCACTCACCTGAATACTTGAGAAGAAAAGGCAGTGTCGACGTGATGGGCCAGCTGCGGAAGAGGCAAATGTAGTGCAGAGGACAGGACAACCAAGCACTGCAGTGGCAGGAGGGACATGCTGTCTAGTCTGTGGAGCTCCAAACAGCTGAACAGCTGAATCATCAGGGAGCGGCAGGTGTCCTTCCTCTCAGCACAGCCACTGAAACAGATGAGTAAGGGGAAAGAGGAAAAAAGAAAATCATACTGAGTGGGAGGGGGGCTGCAGTAGCACAGAAGGGCAGAACTGGATACTCCCCTTTTCTTCTTTCACCCCTCCTCTCTCTTTCCTTTTTAAGTGGTGAGCAGTGCAGACTCTGGCCTCCTCCCTCACTGCCTCTCTTCCTGTCTGGTAGTGTGCAATGCAGGCTGTTCCCAATCCCCGTACAAAGCATCAACCTAAGCAAGTTCCTACTTGATCCAATTAGAGCATATGTCAGCAAATCAGAGACAAGCAAACTGCTGTAGCCACACCCTCTAGAGCCACTCCCCATTGAGTATGCTGGTACTAAAGGGTGTGTTGGTTTTTTCCTATTTTTTTTAATGTCGAGGAAGCAGACACGTGATCCACCCAAGGGGATAAAGCTGTTGCATCCTACTCATCTCAAGCATCAGGTCTGCACAAATAATGAGATGATAATAATGAAATAACATGACAGGAAGTGGCGAGCATATCTGTTATATATGTGTGTAAAAAATAACAGTTGTCACCAAATTGTGAAACACATGTCTTATTTTTATATTTTAATTTACAAGAGGTGAAAAAAAAAAGAACTGAATAATTCTCAGTCATTTCTGGCCTGAAATATAGTGTTATAGATCTTGCCTTCAATGTGCATCTTAGTATATAGTACTACATTTTAATGGATTGAATTGAGATATTGACATCAAAAATCACACTTCCTTTTAATACCATTCAAGTGTGACAGACAGCCCCCAGACCACCAATAAAACTATTAACTCTCCTCCCCCACTCAAAGCAGCAGGGCTAGAAGGACAGTATCCAAAGTCCTGCGGATGAGACGGACCTTAAACAAGATGAAAACAGTCAGAAAGGTCAGGTCACAACCACACTGAACACTGACACTACTGTGACCTTTTCCAATCCTCAGACAGAATTAATACCATTAATGGTATCTGTGGGAGAGGACTTCCTTTCAGACCTGTGAATTAGTGACCTGCGTATTGATTAACCTTATGCTATCTATCTATACATAAATACATATATACACACACCCACACACAGACTTGGTGCAATGACAACAAAGACATTTAGTTCAAGTCAATTTTATTTCATGTAGCTTAAAAGGCAAATATTCCAGCTGTATGATCATACAACACAAAGTATGGAAAAAAAATTAAAGGGTCTGCATACTATGTGGTGGCTTTTATATCAGTTGATTTTTAAATAAATATGGGCCAAATCTGGGTTAAAATATGATAATAATTATCAGCTAAAAAGGTAAGGCTTTGTGTTGCCATTTTGTTCCCTTTCATCCAACATTTCTGCACATCTTTGATGCAGGAAAATGGCTTAGTGGGGACAAGCAAGCTGAAAAAAACCATAAGGGTATTTATACCTTTGTTCAATATTATAACAGCACTTCAGATGGCAGCTCAGTAATAACATGGTAATAGTGGTGTAACGTGTAAAAGAGGTAATATCCCATTACAATGTAAATACCAAGGTATTAACCAAGTAATAGCTTTGTATCAACAATTGTTATATATGGTTAAGGTTGACTAATATTAGACTAAAAGATGTGTAATGGGGTTATAAGGGTCCAGACACTAGGGGTAATATAGAAACACATGCAAATTTGCCTATTAGGCAAGAATCAATTAATAGTCTAATATTACTCTGCCATAACAATTATTAATATCAAGCTATTGCTTGTTTGTTACCATAGTGTGTCCTGATCTCACTGTGACATCAGTGAATTACTGATTATTGATTATAATACCCATACTACTGTAATTTGTCTCAAACCAAAAATTATTCTTCACATTGATATTGATGCTTAAACATAACATGAAAGCTGCAGTTAATACAAACTTTTTCCATGCACACAATCCCTTTGTCTATCCTAACATTAGCAAAATACACTTAATGGGGCAAAGTATCTGTAAACATTGAAAATATATCAATCAAGACAGCGGGTAATAATCAGATGATTGAGTCAGAAGTTCATTCAAAAAATATGCACACAAAATGACAGGTTTGAAAAAATAATTAACAGATTACATGTCAATACTATGATTCCCTTTTATCAGCAAAATAGAACTATGATGATTATAAAATCTAGCTGCAGTAAGTTACATGCAAGTAACTGAATCAGCTGCTTAATACAACAAGTAGTAGCTGTAAGAGTAGTACTATGAGAGTACTAGTGTTTTTCATTTGGACTAGTATTTGTGTCCACTGGATCAGCACCTCTAATATTCACTCGCATTTAGCTACAAAAACAGTGAATATTTATAAATCTTAAACTGTTAAATTTTCCATTTTGTTCCCCAGATCCGGTCTCTAATTTTGACTGTCTGCTTTTTGGTTTTGTTTTCCCAGGAAAAAACTGTGGCCAAAAACATATGGATGGTAACAGAACACCATTTATAGCATGTAGTGATATTAACAGAATGCTTTAACACAGATTATAATATGTTATACAAATTAGCAGGGCATCTGTTGAAAGAGTATAGGCATGAGTAAGCGACAATATCATGTGATCAGAAATACCAAAGGCTGGATTCCATGAAGAAAATAAAAATGAATATATACCAAAGACACTGAATTCCTGTTATTACCTGTATTAAATTTGTGTGATAACTTTCTACTACAAACACAAACACTAATCTGAATAGCTGAAAGCTGATTTGATTTATCTGCCTTTTACACTTCAATTTTCTTCAAATAATATCAGATTCGTATCTGAATTCTTTCTTATATTTATTAATCTTGCTTCTGAAAGGTTAACTAGACACTTCTTACATGAAAAACTGAGCTACCAGGTTGGCTACACCCAGGATGATTAGGAAACTGTGGAAAATCGCTGACACCACACTGAGCTTCCCCTGCTGTTTCAAGGAGATCATGTGGATCAAAGCAGGAAATACAAACACTAAAGCCAATCCACAAATTGCTCCAGAAAACCTGCAAAGGGAGACACAAAATTAACATTACTATTGAAAAATCACTGCCTTAAATAATGGCCATCGCAAAACACAGAAAATATTTTAATTTAGATTAGATTTCATTTCATTCTTTTTTTTCTTTGCACAAGAAAGGATGAACTTCCATGCTCACTCTCACACACACACACATTTTAGTTTATGTACAGGTTTGCTTTTTAGCCACTGACTTGAACCTTGGGAATTTTTAACCTTCCCTTCCTTCCTGAAGCGTATTTGTGACATCAGACACTGATGTTGTAGAGAAGGCCTGGCTCACAGTCTCCACTAACTCATTCCAAAGGTGTTCTATCAGGTTGAGGTCAGAACTCTGTGCAGGCCAGTCAAGTTCTTCCACACCAAACTTACTCATCCATGTATTTATGGCATTGTGTTTGGTGATGTAAAGCTTGGATGCAGCTGCTTGGCACGTAAACACAAGACAAAAGTATTTTTATCTGATTATTCAATTAATCGATGGAAGAATGGATAGAATACTTGTATAAAGCGCTTTGAGTGCTCAGCTAGAGTAGAAAGGCACTATATAAGAACTAGTCCATTTACCATTACTAAAATAACTGACAGCTGCAGCCCTACTGTGATCTAGACAATTATATTCAGCAAATACTGTGAAATAACGCCAGGAAATGCAGAAGGCATTTAAAAATGTAGGGATCAATGTCATGTTGAGATGACATTGATCCAAATCAGTGATTGCCAGACAAGGGTAGTTAGCATGCCAAAAAAGTGGCTACAATAATGATCAGCACTTCCAAAGACAAGGTCAGAGTGTCCTGCCAAAATGTAAAAGAAAAAAGAAAAAAAAATCAAATAGCTCCCTTGCTGTTTAGGAGTGAATTGTTGAATTGTTGCCCGGAGTGAAGGAGTTTCATATTACGTGTACACTTTGAAGCTCAAATGTAAGCAATATCATCTGCAACAAAGACTAGAATCGAATGTGGGACAAAAGTGGGACTTTAGTCTTTCAATCACAAGCTGTATAAAACAGTGCTTATATGCCTCTGTTAAACATGTCAGTGTGGCAAATGCACTAAAATGCTGACTGCTGACTGAAGTACAAAACCACTGTGCTTTAAAAAAAACAAAACAAAAAAGTAAAATGTTATCCCGGTGCCACAAAGTTATTACACTCACTGGCCACTTTCTTGGGTACATCTTGCTAGTATGGGTTGGACCTGCTTATGTCATCAGAACTGCCTTAATTCCGTGTGGCATGGATTCAACAAGGTGCTGGAAATATTCCACAGAGATTTTGGTCCATGTTGAAATGACAGCATTACACAGGCACTGGAGATATGTCAGCTACCCATGATGCCATTCTCCCGTTCCACCACATTCCAAACATGCTTTATTGGATTGAGATCTGGTGACTGTGAAGGCCATTTATGTACAGTGAACTCAATGTTAACACAAAAACAAAAGTCGCAACCGAGCAATGTTTCTCCAACCTTCCGTTTTCCATTTTTGGTGAGCATGTGCACATTGTAGCATCAGTCTTCTGATACTACAGGAGTGGCACTCAATGTGGTCTTCTGATTCTTTAGCCCATCTGTTTCACAGCTATGTGAAGTAAACAGTGAACTGCCAGCCTACCCAGATAGCCAAAAAAAACAAAAACCTCTGCGGTGGATTCGGTCTGGGGTCACTTTGCTATCTGGGTACACTCACTACAGATGAACAGTGGCAAGAGTCTTTGAGATGACATGGGGGAAAAAATATAAAATACTGCACAATATTTAAATTGACACCCAAGTAATTGCTAAGTGATAATATTATTCAAATATTTTAAAATTGTGTGTGTGTGTGTGTGTGTGTGTGTGTGTGTGTGTGTGTGTGTGTGTGTGTGTGTGTGTGTGTTTTAAATACAAATACAGTAGTAGAAACATGCCAGCCGGCCACAGCCATTACACAGTAGATTTTGTGGTTTTGAGCTCTCTTCCCTGGCTAAAACACATTTGTCCTACAGTGGCCACCATAACTCGGATTATTCACATGAACTGGAAGGGATAAGCAAACAGAACTCAGTTGCAAATCGAGTGACATCTAGCAGTGAAATCTTACATACTGTAACTTTGAATTGCTCCTTTTACCTCCATGTCCTTTTCCTTTTAGAATGCAACTGCAGACACCCAATTATTAGATTTCTACGTATCTGCAGGTCACACTGTAATTTTAATAACTCTTCTTTTTAGATTGAATAAAATGTACAGATATGGTTGCTTAAAAACAGCTAGCTGGTCCTTGACAGGATAAGCCTTCACACATAATGACAATGGAAACATCTCTCCCAGCCCCCACAAACCAGCCTTTTTCACCACCAGGATGTGTTTTTAATATTTCGTATTACATTAAAGTACCAAAGAAGCAGATGAAATGAAATGTCATAAAAAAAGATTTTCTTTACACACTTTGGAAAATGTTTTTAATTGTGAATGATCCCTAAAGTTTTATCTATGTTATATTTTCAAAACAAATATTTTCACCGACTGAAATATAAAAAGGTAATCAATGTTTTTATATTTCAGCAGGTATTTCTGTGGGTTTTCTCCGGGTACTCCGGTTTCCTCCCACAGTCCAAAGACATGCACTTACTGGGGTTAGGTTAATTGGCCACTCTAAATTTCCCATAGGTGTGAACGTGAGTGTGAATGGTTGTCTGCCTCTGTGTTGGCCCTGCGACAGGCTGGTGACCTGTACAGGGTGTACCCTGCCTCTTGCTCTATGACAGCTGGGATAGGAATTGCTGTCTTATCTATTTTTACCTGTCACATTATTCACACCATTTGTTTAGGTTTTATGCCTTGTTTTTATTGGTCATTTTTCCCCTTTTAATAGCCCTTTTTTATTTCATAGCATATTTACCTGTAAAATAACTTCAACAATTAGAATCACTTATTCTGTGATCATTCTTCAAAGAGATATATATGGATTGGTTTATTTAATTTCACTTTATTAACTTAATCATCCAGTTACTGTTATCATTAGTAGTATATCAAGATTTTTCATTGTTTCTCTTTCTCTGATCAATTGGTAGCTGAGACATGTGAAGTGAATGGGAAACAATTTTATACTTACCGTATGATTGATCCTATATTGGGATAAAACCTGGCCATTAGGACACCAGCTCCAATAATTAAGATGTTCAGGGCCAGAATATGAAAGAAACTGAAGAGAAACATTATGACAAACTATAAATTGCTTAAAGACAAATCATCCATCATCTTCTGCTGTTTATCCAAGACTTCATAATGTGTTTAAGATATTGTCAAGAGCATACAAAGCTGTGGCTACATTAAAAAAATCTGAAAAATGAAATATGCTCTTCTTTTTTTGGCTTACAACATCATTTATGTTCTTAGTACTGCGTAATGAGTAGCAAATGGAGTACTGTAGAAATTGCAATGCTTTTATTACAGCTATGCAGAGGAGCACACAGTGCATTGCACAAAATTTACCAGCAAACTGCCTGGTTATTCATGCAGTAGTAATACAACTGGACAGAATCACAATCACTATCACTAGTACTTAAATTGAGAGGTGCTAAATTTTTTTGTTTAAAATAACAGCAACTTGTAAATATTATGAGCTATCATCCACAGTCTTCTGCTTTCAGGCAAATGAAAAGGCAAAGTTAGTTTTACCTGGGGTAATGATTTCCAAAGATGTGACCCATTATCTGAACCCGCACCAGATAACCCAACAGGGGGTAGACGGTTATCATCTGGAAAAGTAAGAAGGTCCTGGCCACAAACACCATAATATCACTGCTGGAGAAGTTATCCAGGAAGTTCTGTGAGAGAAAAGCAGTGAGGTGTTTGTAAGCAAATAGGAGGTTTTAATGGTGATGTGCACCAAAAGCCAGTAAAAATGCCACTGGTTAGAATTTGTAGAAAAACAAAATCATATGAAAAGGTAAACAGAAAAAATGGTAAATGGACTAGTTCTTATATAGCGCTTTTCTACTCAGTCTGAGCACTCAAAGCACTTATACAACACGTTTTACATTTACCCATTCACACCCATTCATACAAGCACTTCCATGATTAAGTAAGCTAAGTGCTTTAATTATCTAACATTCACACACATTCACACTCCGACGGTTGCCTGCTCTACCAACTGAGCTACAGCCAAAATGTGTCTAATATGGAAATAATATACAGCCGCAAGATTAAGTGTAGAAAATTGACCATCATGTTCCATCGTGTTCTGCAGGGATACATTGGATCCTGGCTTAATATGGATGCTACTTTGAGACAAATCACCAACACAAACATTGTTTCAGACCACACCTAATGGAAGCAGGAAGTACATACTGCACTCTTGTACAAAGGTGTCTTTCTATTTATATAATCAATAACAATAAGTCATTTACAATGCATACTTACAAGGTAGTCACATCATACTATACTCGTTTGTACAGGAATATTACTACATAAAAGTACCCATACTACATAATCTGAGATCAATGTATTACATTTGAGCAATGCTGCTGAGCAGTAGGTATGGCTTTAATATTGCTCAATGAGGAGTCACAGCTATGAGTCATTCCTGACCAACATATTACAAAAATGCTCAGTCAATCAGAAGTTGGCATCACAGGCTAATCAATAAGGCTACAGCCTAGAACTGATATTACTGTAAGTCAGTGATTCTCAAATACAGGCCTTGTGGCCCGGTGTCCTGCAGATTTTAGATGTGTCCCTGATCCAACACACCTGAATCAAATGGCTGAATTACCTCCTCAGTATGCAGTCAAGTTCTCCAGAG
>JASGAU010378373.1:0-23872 GCA_030220045.1 Australoheros facetus
GTGTGTGTGTGTGTGTGTGTGTGATATTTGCAATGAGGAGCATCCAGCATCTGTTAAAACACAGCATGGTGCTACCAAAATTTTGCAGGGCTGCTTAAATAGATGATAAATGGGGGAAGTGGTAAGTGTGGAAATGACAAATCATGTGGACACGCACCATTAAAGCTTGTAAGACTGTGTGTTGATGTGTAATTGTGTTAAGCTTATTTTGAAAAACACTGTACAAATAACCTGCATGATTTGTATTGGTTGTATGTATTGACTTTGGATTATGAAAATGGATTTGAACCAAAATGAATACATATTTCATATACACTTGTTTTTTTTATTGCTGTAACTGCTGAATTATTTTTTTGGTTTATTGCTAAAAGCTTTTTCATGTATTTCAGTAAAGCAAGCCATCTGCATTCAAAGGTTTCCTTGATTTATTGTGTTTGAGTCAAAGTTTTTTTTTAATGTACCAGCAGCCTGCAGACTGTGTGTGATCCAGTAAGGTCTGTAGCTGGTTTGGACTTAATGATGAAATTAACATATCCACAGCTAGAAATACAGGTAAAGTGCTTTGAAAGATTATATTCAACAGCTGGAAGTATCCTTCTACTCAGCTTTTTGTCTAATACCAAGGTAGAAGGACTCTGAACCAAGCCCCAGGTGACTAGTTTTAACACTTTTTATTTGAAAGGATTACAGAAACCTGGACTCAGTGGCTGACAGGTTAAACTCAGGCAAGGCTTCTTCTGGGACTGGGTTGGGATTATCCAGGCTAGTTGCTTGGATCTTTTCCTTGGATTCATGTGAAGGTGAACTGTCAGAATGAATCCAGAGAATGAAATGATTGAGAATGGACAGGCAGTAAGTGCAGGTGAGTATGGCTTACTGAGACTGGCTTTAAAAGATCACAGGTAAGCACATGAAAATAATTAGATTTTTCCCAAGAGATCCATCTGAGCACAAGCAGGGTGACGAACTACGAAAGGCGTGAGAAAGC
Organism: Australoheros facetus; assembly: GCA_030220045.1. NCBI lineage: Eukaryota > Metazoa > Chordata > Actinopteri > Cichliformes > Cichlidae > Australoheros > Australoheros facetus. Next base: position 989 of record JASGAU010378373.1, read on the forward strand.
TTTGTGAGGAACAGGTTAGGTTTGAGAAACAGGCGTACACCTTGTAAGGCCAAATTACCACCACAGAGGCACCAACAACAACCTGGCAAAAGATGAGACTTCAGGCTGGCCTAAAATCCCGAGAAGCAATGAGTAAATGCAAAACAGGTGTACTGGCTGGGTCAGAGTGGCAGGTACAGCCTTGCCTAAAGACGGAGCTGAGAACCAGAGAACCAAACTCCACCTGAGAGAAAAAGTGAAACAAGAGGGAGAGGCTGAAAGAGAATGAAAAGCAGGGCATGCTGGGACTACGATATATTGCCAGGGAGCTGGAGCTTATCACTTTAATGTGAGGGCTTTAATGTGAATAAAGGGCTCCTGTACTCGAGTGCCTGGGTAACACTTTTATACTGTTGATGAAGATGACGAATCACTGTGAGGATGATCTAATTTTTTTTTGTTGTAAGACAATAAATTAAATTAGTGTATATAATGAATAGTGAGTCATTTGTAGGATCCCCAGCTTTTAGGCAGAATTAGCCCTTTTGTTGCTGAATGGGAATAGCAGTCCTAACAGAGTCAGCAGAAGAACTTAGATTACCCAAACACACTCCCAAACGCACTCCTGTCATTATCATTATGCAAATGAGAAAGAAAGCATGGCAGTGTGATTAACACACAAAGCAGGCTGAGAGAGCTATAAGTTAAAAAGCCAGAATGAGAGGATAGAGTTATGTAGTGACATACAGTCTGAGGGATTATGGCAATTCATTAAATTCTGTCACTCACAAAAGCAGAACACTGCAGCAGATCCCTGTTCCTATGTATCTGTAGCTTGATGGAAACATCCATTATTGGCCCCTCACTGTATTTTATCCTCTTATGTTTTTTGCTCCCTTCATCTGAGCAGGAGGGTGACTTTTACTCCACTACAAATGACCATGCATGTGTTGTTGCCTTGGATACCAGGTCATGTCGGGCAAACTGTAATCTGTGGCTGCATACTGCATTCATGAACACATGGCACATGTTCTTCACTGAAATGTTTGGCAGCTTCTGTCTTGGTTGGGTTTACTTACCTGTTTGCCATTGTTGGCTGCTGCTTCTTATTTATAGCAAATCCATTTCTTCATGCTAGATTAAAACCCCAAAGACTAAACAGAAAGAAAGTGAATAAATGTCTGCATGTTGCTTTTGCAGACTACAGGGTGCAGCAGAAATATACATTATATACAGCTGCATAAGTTAATAATTTATTTTAGTGGCAGATTGCTCAAAATTGTGTGTTGAATAAAAGGTAGTAGAAATGTTTGTTATGTTTGTCTCTCTTGTCTTGGTAACATTACAAATTTTGCATTTTGAGGTTTGAGATTTTTTTTTATGTACAACACTGTGCAAAAGTCTTGATTCACCCCATTTTCAGAAGATTTTTTTGTTTATTGAACCACTTAACCCTGACCTGCAGTATGAATCACTCAAGCATAAAAAAGGCAACAAATTCAAGTGATATGTCTACACATAACAGCCAACTTAGCAAAGAAACCATTTTAAATTGTATATGCACACTTTGTTACTAATAGCCAATTGCAAAAGCATATCATTTGTTCCCATTCCTTTGGTTGAATCTGTGAAAAATGCCAAGGATAACACACTTTGACAAGCATAAAATAGTCAGTAAGACCTGACACAGGACCTGAGAGATGCATTTGATCCATCTGCTGTTCACTGGCTCTGTCATGATTTGGGGTTGCATTTCAGACAGTGGTGTTGGTGTCACGGTCCTCTGTCTGTGGCCCACCATTTTCAGTTTTGGACTTTCCATTTCTATTATTTAATGTTACTGGTTGATTCTTAGTTTGCAGTATGTAGTATATGACTGTTTTGAGTTTTGGTTTCCTCATATTTATATTCTCTGGTTTCTGTTCATGGTTATAGTTTGGTTTACTTTCAATTCCTTATGATTCTATGTATTCCTGCCTCCTTTGTGTTCTATTTCTCTGTTTAGTCACTTCCCATTTTTATTGTGGTAGTCTTTTGTCTCTTCTACTTAGTGTTTATTTTTACTTCTTATTGAGTCATTATTTTAAGCATCCTCAGCTGTGTTCCCACCTGCTACCTCCCCCCTCGTTAGTGTCTATATTGTCTGAATCTTGTCCTTTTTCATCTTGTCTCTCATGGTTGTGTCATTTCTTTCTTTCCAGTTTGTACCTGCTCTGCTCTGCATATGTTTTGGTTTATTTTTACAGTTTTAACAGCAATAAATCTGAGTTTTGAGTTTATGTTTTGCCTCCTGAGTCCTGCATTTGGGTTCACATCCTGCCTACTGCACAGCTTCATGTGACAGTTGGGAATCTTGTCAAAAATTGATGGGAAAAAAGTAAAAAGTACCATTAGATTTTGATCCACCATGTAATACCATCTGGAAACTGACAACAGCTTCATTTTTCTGCATGAAAATTATTCCAAACATACTGCCAATGCAGTAAAAGCATACCTGGATAGAAAAGCACACAATGGAATACAGTCATGGATTTGACTCTCACTTGGTGTTCGCACAGTGTGGTATCATTTTTTGTTCCTGTTAAAATGCACAGTGGTGTAGCTCATTTAATTACAAAACCTTTTGATAATTATTTCATAATGTAATTTTCGCATGCTTTATCCAAAGCAGACTCTCTGATGAATCACTTGTAAATTATATTCATAGTATTTACTTATTGTGTCTTTAGGTCTTTTGCAAATTGCATAGCATAGCTATTAACTTAGCTCTAGCTGAGTCGCTAAGGACATGGCATCTTCTCCTGTCCCTCCAGCACTTTCCTGCTCAGTGTGTCAAATGTTATACTCCTCGGCCTCCTTTAGCAATAATAATACTTGTAAACTAGAAGCACTCAGAGAGCGCAAACCTCCGCCAAGGCCATAGGGTCACTGATGCTGTAATATGTGTATCTAAATACTGTGAAATAATCTTTCATCTTTCCCAGACAACAATAATCCCCTATCCCGCAATAGTGAAGAATCATTAAAAAAATTCCTGGATCCAGATTGTGATCTGGATCACCGCCAAAATTTAATCACTTCTTCCTCTTGTCATTTCCAACCACTCCACAAAATTTAATCGAAATCCGTTCATAACTTTTGGAGTAATCCTGCTGACAAACAAACAAACAAACCAACGTGACCGAAAACATAACCTCCTTGGCGGAGGTAAAAATGTAGTTTATGTAGCTTTGGAGGCCAGGCTCAGTAAATTGGAGACTGGGCTCCGCACCCTTGGAAATCCTACAGCTAGCAAGACCCCTGCAGTTGGTGTTGACAAAGTTAGCTTAGTCACCGTTAGCTCTCCCCCAGCAGATTGTCCGGAGTAGCAGGGAAATCAGGCTGGCTGGTTGACGGTGAGGAAGAAGCATAGCCCTAAACAGCAGGCCCTGGTCTACCACCAACCCATCCAAATCTCTAATGATTTTACACTGTTGTCAACTCTTCAGTAGGAAAAGTAACTATTGGCTGTCCTAAAAGTCGCTAGAAGTCCCTATATGATGTCATCACCTAATTTGTATAATTGGTAATTTGCATGTACAGTCCTTCCTATATCGTGGTTCACTTATTCTGGATTCACTGTATCGCAGGTTTTTTTCTGCACTGCAGAGTTTTTGCAATATCATGGGATTTTGTGATATATAGGTATTTATATAACTCCCCATAACTATGTTCATCACTGGGACTAAGAGATCAGTTATGCCTGCCTTTAGCAGAAATAGAAGTTACGGCCGAGGGCGAAGATACTGCACCACCTGATGCAGCACCTGATGAAGTGGTGCCTTCAGAAGAGCTGTAATGCTCTTCTTGGCTGTGCGGTCCTGTACATTCATCTCATCGTCATCATCTTCATTGCCATCAGTACTGCACAGCTACAATTCATCGTCTTCATCATTCCAGTTGTAGTAAGAGAGTGGGAAAGGTTTATTGGAGTGAGGGAAGGGTTAATAAAGCCTTAAAATATATATAAATAGTAAAATAAATATAACGCCACTACTTCGCAGATTTTCAGCTATCGCGGAGGTCTCTGGAACGTAACCCCCACGACAGGTGAGGGATCACTGTATTTGTAATCGAGGCTGTAAGAGGAATAACATCTTTGGAGAGACAAAAAGTGAAGAAAGGCTGTATGTACACAAAACATGGTGACAGCAGACAATTTCAGGTTTCTGGGCAATCTCCAAAACTATCCAAAAGTTGTCGATGTCACTGGAAAAAGTTGCAAAATTTGTCGCTAGTCACTTTTTGTTGGCAACACTGTTTGCCCCACTCTGGAACACACCCGCCGAGAAACAAACTGGTTATTGGAGACTGTTTTGAGAAACTTGAAGCTAGAGACACCAGCAACCATTGTTGATTGTCTTCCACGGGCCAGAGCCGGTGACATAGAAGGAACCCTGAAACTGAAAGACTAAACATAGAATTTTTAAAGTATTAATTCACGTCGGCAGTAATGACACTTGGTTTCATCAATTGGAGGTCACTGAAGTTAATATTGAATTGATGTATAGCTTTGCTAACACCCAGGGGGTGCTCCCCATTGGGTATCATCACATAATAGTTTTCACAGCCAATATGTGGTTGTTATGCTAATTTCCCTCGCACTGTTGCAGAAAACCCCACAATCCTGCCCTTCACACACACACACACCAACACATTTGTGGCATAGAGAGTGGCAGGGGTGTGGAAAAATGCCTGCACTTTTTCAAACAGGTCGGCGACAATACACTGTGTTAAATGTTTAAATGAAGATTCCAGAACCCCTGCCCCTGAGTCATACTAACTCAGAATCCTCGAAGCACAGGCCAAGGACTAGGAGCAGCAGCAATCATCCACTCTAGTTTATTAATGAACCAAAGACCCAGACAGAGTTTTAATTCATTTGAAAGCGTCTTGACCTTGTACAGCCTAATTGGAAAACCCAAAAAACAGTTTTATTTGTTGTCTATTGTCCACCTGGTCCTTACTTAGAGTTTCTATCTGGTTTCTCATCTGATTTAGTGCTCAGTTCAGCTAAAATAATTTTAGTGGGTAATTTTAACATTCATGTAGATGCTGAAAATGACAACCTCAACATTGCATTTAATCTATTATTAGACTTTATTGGCTTCTCTCAAAATATAAATGAAAGCACCCACCAGTTTAATCACACTCTAGACCTAGTTTGACATATAAACTGAACATTTAACAATATTTCCTGAAAATCCTCTTATGTCTGATCATTTTTTAATAAAATGTATGATGGATTATACCGCAGAGGGGAATACATTTCATTACAGTAGAAGTGCTGAAAGTGCTGCAACTAAGTTCAAGGATGATCTTCCTCCACTGGTAGCTTCTTCAATGAAAATGTGCCACCACAGTGCAAAGCAGCTCCCTAAACTCTACACCCACAGAGGTCAGTTATCTTGTTAATAGTGTTACATCCTCACTGCATGTGACCCTGGATACTATGGCTCCTCTGAACAAGAAATCCTCAAATCAGAAGTGCTTTACTCTGTGGTATACCTCACAAACACGCAGCTTCAATCAGATGACCCGTAAGCTGGAGATAAATGGCGTCTAACTAATTTAGAAGAGCTTCATTTATACTGTAAAAAGAGTTTGTTGTTCTATCAAAAAGCCCTCTGTGAAGCTAGGACATCTTACTATTCATCACTGATTGAAGAAAATAAGAACAGCCACATATTTCTTTTGTAGCCAGGCTGACAAAGAGTCAGAGGTCTCATGAACCAAGTATTCCTTTAATCTTAACTAGTAATGAGTTCAAGAATTTCTTCACAATAAAATTTTAACACTTAGAGAAAAAAAATATTCATAAGCATCTCACAGGCGTATCATTATGTACCATTATTATAATACTTTCAATACTACTGATTTATTTCTCTCCGATTGATCTTCATGAGTTAACTTCAATAGTTACTTCCTCCAAACAATCAACATGTCTATTAGACCCATTCCTACAGGACTACTCAAAGAAGTTCTACCATTAATTAATGGTTAGATTTAAAATATGATCAGTCTGTCTTTATTAATGGGTTACGTATCACAGACCTTGAAAGTGGCAGTAATTAAACTATTACTTAAAAAGCCATCACTTGACCCACCTCTTTTAGTTAATTATAGGCCAATCTCCAACCTTCTTTTTATCTAAAAAAATTCTTGAAAGAGTAGTTGTAAAACAGATAACTGATCATCTGCAGAGAAATGGTTTATTTGAAGAGTTTCTGTCAGGATTCAGAATTTGTCACAGGAAGGCTGGGTTGAGCTGCAGTCCCCTCACGAGCATTCTCACCACTGGCATCTCAGTGTGGTATGGCAACACCACTCAGGCAGAGAGGAAGGCTCTCCAGAGAGTTGTAAAAACAGCTGAAAAATTATCAGGACTGAGCTTCCATCCACGGACACAATTTACATGCAACAATGTGAAAAGAAGGCAAAGTACATCATCAGACAAACACTACCCTGTCCACTTTCTTCTCAGGCCCAAACTCACAGCATACTGCTTGAGGAAGAGTAGAGTAGACAGGATCATCACAGACAGGACTAGATTCCATAAAAGCTTCTTTCCTGCCACAGTCGGACTGATGGCATTCCTTGAATCAGAGTAAAAGACTGTTTACAACCAAAATCCACTGTGCTACTATTTTTATACAACTAAAATTTATTGTGCGATATTTTTGCTTTCTAACAGCACTCACTGGTGCAATATCTGTTGATCTACATGTACAATATGCACTTCATTATCTGTGCAATCTCCACTGTGCTCTTCAGCATGTCTTACTGTGTTACCGTGCAATAACTGCTGTTAGACAGCAGTTCACAATCTCCCTTAACCTGATAGATTGTAATATATATTTATTAGGAGTACCGGGTAAGAAATTCTTGTCCTCATTAAAGTTAAATAATCTTAAATTCTTATGTTTTGCATAGTTAATTGTTATTTCCCGTTTTTGTATTTTATATTTCTATTTATAGCTATTTTTACACTGCACAAGATTTCTTAAAAGTATTTTGAATCTTGAATCTTGCTAGGCCTCAGTCCAGCATTTGCCATTGTTGACCGTGATATTTTATTAAAGCGATTAGAGCATCCTATAGGTATTCATGTCCATCTAATAGATTCCAATTTGTTCGTGTAAATGGGGGGGGGGNCTTCTTCACTGACTAAGGTTCATTTTGGAGTTCCACAGGGTTCCATGCTAAGACCAATTCTATTTACATTATACATGCTTCCTTCAGGCAGTGTTGTTAGAAGGCATAGCACACATTTTCCTTGCAAAGTATAAAGACATAAAGGGTGGCTCAAGACTTTTGTGCATTACTGTAGTTTACAGGCTTTTTAATATTCTAGAAAGAGTGGGAGGTTTATTTATCATTTGTGCCTCTGTTCTGCCAATGTTTGTTACACTGTATAGCAAAGGGTATTATGGTGGCATATGAGCATCATGGGCTTCAGGCTTCCATGCCCCTGCTCGCTCACTCTAATAGGCGAGAAGTTACTTCATGGCCTTGTTTACAAGCTGGGCATCCCTGACTACTTAAGTTCTTCCAGCTGGATGCTGTGGTGCCTTTATCGGCACACCAAGTATTTATTGTAGGTTTTTAGCCAGTTGAGTGGGCTGGGTACTATACAAAAATGTAATGGAAAGCAACTGAAAATGTGAGAAACAACTTAAAACATGACAGTGCACTTACTTATTTTCTCCATTCCAAACATTATCAATAACCCTAATGTATTTGTTGGGGGAAGAAATCTGTCGCACAAATTCTTTCCATTAGACAATTTGCTGTTATCAAGACACTAAGGAGCATAAACATGAGTACAGAAGATGCAGCATTCACCAGTCATGTGCTGTGAAGTTTAATGCAAGCTTGCAAATTATTAAAAACAAACAATTATAATAACATCTGGGAGGCAACAAAAAAGCCATTTTATAAAAAATTTCAGGGCTATGGCATTGGTGTAGTCATGTTATCAGCTTAGGGATGCATACAAACAAAGCTTCTGAACAGATGTTTTAAAATAAGAAGAGTTTAAAAGTAAAATAAGAGATAATCCTTGTTGATATAGTTTTCCATCCCATCAAGGCATTCCCCATTTACACTGTACTGCCAAAAGTATTCACTCACCCATCCAAGTCATTGAATTCAGGTGTTCCAATCACTTCCATGGCCACAGGTGTATAAAACCAAGCACCTAGGTATGCAGACTGCTTCTACAAACATGAACGACAAACATGAAAGAATGGATAGCTCTCAGGAAATCAGTGAATTCCAGCATGGTACTGTGATAGGATGCCACCTGTGCAGCAAGTCTAGTCGTGAAATTTCCTCACTACTAAATCTTCCAAAGTCAATTGTTAGTTGTATTTTAACAAAGTGGAAGAGATTGGGAATGACAGCAACTCAGCCACTAAGTGGTAGGCCATGTAAAATCACAGAGTGGGGTCAGCAGATGCTGGGGGACATAAGTGTCCAGAGGTCACCACCTTTCTGCAGAGTCAATCGCTACAGACCTCCAAACTTTATGTGGCCTTCAGATAAGCTCAAAAACAGTGCGTAGAAAGCTTCATGGAATGGGTTTCCATGGCCGAACAGTTGCATACAAGCCTTACATCAACAAGTGCTATGCGAAGTGTTGGATGCAGTGGTGTAAAGCATGCCACCACTGGACTCTAGAGCAGTGGAGACGTATTCTCTGGAGTGATGAATCGCACTTCTCCATTTGGCAATCTGATGAATGAGTTTGGGTTTGGTGGTTGCCAGGAGAACGGTACTTGCCTGACTGCATTGTGCCAAGTGTAAAGTTTGGTGGAGGGGGGATTATGGTGTGGGATTGTTTTTCAGGAGTTGGGCTCGGCCCCTTAGTTCCAGTGAAAGGAACTCAGCATACCAAGACATTTTGGACAATTTCATGCTCCCAACATTGTGGGAACAGTTTGGGGATGGCCCCTTCCTGTTCCAACATGACTGCGCACCAGTGCACAAAGCAATATCCATATAGACATGGATGAGTAAGTTTGGTGTGGAAGAACTTGACCGGCCTGCACAGAGTCCTGACCTCAACCCGATAGAACACCTTTGGAATGAATTAGAGTGGAGACTGTGAGACAGGCCTTCTCATCCAGCATGAGTGTCTGACCTCACAAATGCACTTCTGGAAGAATGGTCAAAAATTCTCATAAACACTCTCCCAAACCTTATGGAAAGCCTTCATAGAAGAGTTGAAGTTGTTATAGCTGCAAAGGGTGGGCCGACATAATTTTAAACCCTATGGATAAAGAATGGGAGCTCATCCGAGTTTATGTGCGTGTGAAGGCAGATGAGCAAATACTTTTGGCAATATAGTGTAAGTAGGTAACAGTAGCATGTTTTGTTGATTTTACGACAGCCTGTTGTTGTTCTGTTCCCAGGGCTGCAGATCTGTCAGAGGTTAATTTGCAGCATTGGACACACCTGGGTTCCAGTGTGTCTAATGAATAAAATCCAAATCAGCAACCAGTCTCTGTTAGACCTCCTTTCTCCATGCCTTATTGTGTTTTGGCTGTTTTGTTTAGCTTCTTCTATTTTTTTCTTCTTAAAATAATAATGAATAAATAATAATCTCAGTGCACTTCTCTGTTGTTTACTATAAGTATTTGCATGTGCATGTCATGTTCTGACAGTTTTGTATTAAACTAATGTTTTAAAACTTTAGTTAAAACTGCATCTCAAACCAAACTCACACTCATTTTTTTGATTTCACCTGCTGTCAACATTTATGTATCCACAACCTTGATATGTTCAAGGAAATTTCAGATCTTCATCCAACAACTAACTGTTAGAAAATAGTGTAACAGTCAAACTTGTCTGTGTCTATATCTACAGAACCAGGTGAAGTATAAGAAAACAAAACAAAATGCTGTCACTGTATTGTGTAAAGACACTGCAGAGCCATTCTTGGAGAGCTATATATGAATGAGGCATAAAACTTCACATGGAGGTAATGGGTAATAAAGTGCTGATATTGTGAAATGATATTGCCTCTGTTATCACTTTATTGGTGACTGTCAGCAAGACGCACAATTCTGTGTAATATAAGATTACATACACATTATGGCTGTATTCCTGCTTTACCAAAGTAAGACAATGAAAAACTGAAATTATAGTAACAGTAATGGATCCTCGAAACAACACATTTTGTGACAAACACATTTTACCATGTAATGAGGGAATTGATGTCGGCTACTGTGGAGCGTCAATAAGTGAAGCTGTTGTTGTTAAGTGATGTGAAAGCCTTGTATTGCCAATTCTATTACCTTTTTGTGTTTTTTAGGTGGGGGTTGACTGTATGTTGTAGAGAACAAAAAAAAAATCAGATTCAGTGCTTTATTGTTTTTAGCTTGGCCCCACAAAAACCGTAATCATGAGTGGGAGGCCAGTGAGAGATCATGACTTTGTTGTTGCATTGTTTGCATTGGCAACCTTTACTATCAGGGCACCTGTGCTTGCAATATGTGTGTAGTGTGAGAAGAAGTGGGTTTTGATTCCGAACTTAAAACATTTTGTTTTCTGCAACAAGGAAAGTCTCAGCATATCCCTTTTATTGTGCGCTTTATAACCCCATCCAGAAATCCTGAATGCACTCTGGTCAGTCGGAATCTCTTTAAGGTCTCCAATTCCTTCATATGAGCGATACATATAAATATGAAGGAATTTAAGGTTTTTTGTTGTTTTTTTTTTTGTTTTGCCTGATTAGCATGATATTAATCTCTTTGCCTGCAGAGAATCCACTGCTGCTAATGCAGCTGCTGCAATTCAGTGTGAAAAACACTGACGTGTGATTAAGCACATTCAGAGTGTGACTGTGCGATTAAGCATTTTATTCACAATACATAATTATTTGACGCTTGATTACATAAAACTCTCCAAATGTGAGTCATGACAATGTCCTGCTATGACTGAAGAACATAATAAGAAGAGGAAAAGACACACCAAGCACAGCTAACTGATTTCATTCAAGTAATCAAACAATCATAAAGCAAAGTCAGTGAGATCAGTGTGACAGGAAGGAAACAATGAGAGAAACAGAGCACATAAGTACTAAAAGTAATTTCTTGTCATATTTTTTTAAAGTGGTTTTGATCAGTTCACCAGGCTTGCTACAAGTCTTTTATAGTTTTTCTTTGGACAATGGCTGCTTTATCATTTATTTTCAGTCCAGTCCTTGTACCTGACCATTTTCAGAGGAATGGTTTTTGTTTTTGTTTATTAAGCCACTTAACAGTGACCTATGAATCACTCAACCATAAAAAGGTCACCTAACTCAAGGGATGAACCAGTGTAGTGTCTACATACAACAGATAACTTAGCAAACAATCCATTTTAAATTGTATCTTTAGACACTTTGTTACTAGCTGCCTGTCACAAAAACACATAATTTTTTCCCATCTCTTTAGCTGAATCTATGAATCTTGTAGCGTGATGAATCCAAATTTGAAATTTTTGGTTCAAATCATTGTCAGTATGTATGGGAGCGGTTGAGAGAGGTGCAGCAGTGAGTGCCTACACTCATCTTTAAAACATGGTAGAGACTCTGTGATGGTTTGGGGGTGCATTTCAGCCAGTGGTGTTGGGTATGTTGTCAAAATTTATGGATGAACGCAAAAAAGCTCTGTCAGATTTTGCTCCATTGTGAAATACCATCTGTAAAATATCTGATTGACAATGGCTTCATTTTTCAGAATGATAATGATCACAAACACACTGCCACCTGGAAACCTGGATTAAAAAACACACACAACGGAACAATATCAGTCAATATCAGTCCCCAGAGCCCGGATCCCAACATTACTGAAGCAGTGTGGGCTCATCTTCACACAGAACAGAACAAAAGGCAGCCAACATCCAAAGAAGAGCTTTGAATGTCCTTCGAGATGCCTGTAGAACTATTCCTGAAGACTACTTAAAGAAATCAGAATAAAGCTGCCTTTAGGAGTTCAGGCTGTGTTGAAGAATAAAAGTGGTCATACCAAATATTTACTTTCAAACTTGATGGAATTGTACAAACTCTATTTTGCCTTCTATACTGTATTTCCATTTATGCTTGCACGTTTCAACAAATAACTGCACCCATTTCCCATTTTCCTTGCAAAATATAAAAAAATGAGGGGTGGCTTGAGACTTTTGCACATTACTATCTATGCACATAAATCAAGTTCATTAATCCCACATATGATGCATGTATGGTTTGGAGACAGTGGCACTAAAAAAAAACATAGGAGGCCAAGCTGGAGACAGCAGAGCTGAAGATGCAAACTGAGAGTGACCAGAATGACAGGATTAGAAATGAATATATCAGAGGGATAGCTCAAGTCGAGCTATTTGGAGACAAAGTTTGAAAGGCTAAGATGGTTTGGACTTGTGCAGAGGAGGGATAGTGGATATATTGGACAAAGTATCCTGAATCAGGAGCTGCCAGGCAGGAGGAAAAGAGGAAGATCTCAGAGAAGATTAACAGATGTAGTGAAGGAGGATATAAAGAGGGTTGGTGTGACAGAGGAGGATGCTGGGTATAGGGTAAGATGGTGGCAGATGATCAACTGTGGCAAAACCCCTAAAGGGAGCAACTGAAAGAAGAAGAGGTTCATTCATTTAACAGCAATAATCTCACATTTTCTTTTTCAAACCTTCCTGTCCGTGCAAATAATGTCTAAAAATGTCTTACTTTACTTATTTTTACTGTTTACTGAATTGTCATCCACATTCTTAACACAAGCTTTTATCAGCAAAGACAGAATAATAGATTCAAATTTCTTCAAAAAGAGGAATTAAGGATAACAGCAAATCACACATTACTAAATTTCTGCCATCTCAATCCTGGTAAAATTGAAGTTCTTGTGTTCAACCCCAACAGCTTCTCTAAAGGGATCTGTCATTACATCAGCCCTCCCGCCAGCAATATCAAACCATCTGCTAATAATGTTGGTATTATTTTTGACCAGCATTTGAAATTTGAATCTCATATCTCAAAGCTCATCTAGTACACACTTTAATTTTCTCCTGTACAAATTATTGTAATGCACTTTTCACGTTCATCTCTCGGTCCTCCCTAACCTATCTTCAACCAGTCCAGAATACAGCAGTTAGGCTGCTTACAAAAACATTGGAACAGCTTTTCTCAGCCTATCAGGTCAGCCGACTCTGCGGTTTGTTTACAACAACTGTTGGAAATTCATTTTTATAGGTTCATGTCAATCTTTCTCCTATTGTTGTTGGCCTCAGTTCACATCTAATGTGTGTATGGATGCGTGTCATTTGGAATGAATGTACTGTAAGACCACATGATTGACTGTGTGTCTGAATGCAGGAACATGTATACTCATCTTTAATGTGTGGTTTTATTCAAACTGTGAGTAGCAGTGCACTGAAATCAGTGCTCCTTCCTTTATCCCTCTCCCATTTGCTACTGTGCTGGTGAAGGAAGCAGTGGGACGGCTGATACTGAAGATAACACCCAAAATAACCTGACATCTAGGTAAGAGGAGGGCAGTAGGTGTGGATTCAGTAACAGTTCAGAACGAGCTGCAGTCAGTCAGCTGCTGTGAATGCTCTGTCAGTGGGTCCTAATGATGAAGGCTCATGACGTCAGCGCTGAAAGTAAGCCGCTCACTCATCCAAATGACTTCACTCTTGACACTGTACTTCCTTGGGTCACACAGAGTACAGTAGATTGGATGATGAGTTAGAAAGAAAAGCAAAGGACAGTCAAACAGACACATGTTTTAGAGTTAAATTATTCAGTCCTATCAAATGCATTTAATTACAGATTTTTCACGGCCTTGAATAACAACCACATGTAGCTCACGCATTACCGATCTGACAGTAAAGTCACTCGCAAAACCTGTGTCGCTAATTGGCATCAGGTCATGGATGACTAGGTTCCCTTAAGAAAGTGTGATCCCCATACCATTGACATTTTGTGCAGTAACTTTCATGTGCTATGCTCGAAAACCAGATACCGCATACAGTATCTATAAACATGGTGGTGCACCTAGAACCTTCAGAACCTTCTCACAGCAACGAGGTTCTGGGTGTAAACCTTTTTATTTGGGTCAGCTGAGCCTTTCTGTGTGGAGTTTGGATGTTCTTCTTGTGCCTGTGCAGGTTTTCGTTGGCGTCCTCCGACAGTCCAAAGAAATCTAATTAGTCATAACAATGTTATTGGCCATATCCATGTATGTGAGAATGAGTGGTTGTTTTTCTTTTTCACTTTTAAGATGGACTGGCAGCCTGACCTGACCTGACCTGTTCCCCACCTCTCACTGGAATAGGCTCCAGGTGCCCAGGTTTGGGGGATTTTTTGAGCAGAACTATCAGTGTAAACCTCAATATATGGACAGATATGAAATATAACCACACTAATAGACATTCTAACTAGTGATGGCACCAAAAATAGAAAACTGGGCTTGATTATTTTATGCCGAAGGCAGTCAACAATAGCTGGGGTGTGAGCCTTTTTATTCATATTTTATGTATACTTTGTTCTTAAAGTATACACACAGCATAATTAATATTATCACTGTTTCAGTAGCAGTTTAATATGTTTAGTGTTCTTATACAAAAATGATTACCCATATGATAAATAGTAGCAAAAATTCACCTCTGATTGTTTTCGTGATTCCTTTCAACAATGGGGAGAAGCAGGAAACCACAGCAGAAGAGTCAGTATAGATAATGCAATTTATGGGAAGCTGCAGCCCCTTTTACGTCACGGGCAGGGGGAGAGGAGGGGCACGAAGAGACGCTCATAAAACATTCATTCAGCACTTCATTCTGTTCAGGAGCAGCCACACACCGTGAAAAAGGCTGTCAAATACAGCGCGCCTCCGTGGGGAGTTTGGTTCACGTTTGTGTTAGCAGTGGCGGCCTCAAAAATAGTCATGCAGCTCATTTTCGTTCAGCATTTTAGAAAAAAAACAAATCACTAATGTGTCGTGATGCACCAGCTCAGCCATTCCTGTCAAAACCTTTAGGAGTTCTCATATAACTTTTACATTCATCAAAACCAGGATCTTTCTCTGTGATTCAGGTTCTGCCAGCTGTGTGTCAACTGCAGAAGAAACTGTCTGTGCCCGTTTCTTGTTGTTCAGTCTGTGAGTGTTGCCATGCCGCAGGCAGCCAGAGGCCATGTGGACACAGGGACATTAAGTGTGGGCAAA
Organism: Australoheros facetus; assembly: GCA_030220045.1. NCBI lineage: Eukaryota > Metazoa > Chordata > Actinopteri > Cichliformes > Cichlidae > Australoheros > Australoheros facetus. The sequence continues at coordinate 16,210 of JASGAU010378373.1, forward strand.
ACAACTGTTGATTCAATCAGTCGCTGTCATCAAATTTTAGAAAAAGTACTAAAAAGAGTTATTCGTGATACAAAGAAGCAGTTTCTAGGAATTAAAGATGACATGACTATGACCTGATGTTTTTTTGGTCCGATATGAATCCAGTCTGAAACGCTGACACCGCTGAATGGAGAGCATTTCTTTACTGCAGAATTTCAGCAAATGAGGATGAAGCTTCCCTAGTCACCTGAACATATTGCATTTAAAATTCTGCAGCTTCCTTTAAGAAACTTTGACATAACTTCAGACTGTTGCTGAAATCCACACCACTCGCTCTCCGGCTTTCCCACTTTAATTTCAAATCAGCTGCGAAAGAAACAGAAGTTTGTCCTTCAAATGTTACGAGAGAGACTCGTCTTAGACGTCTGACATTAAATGTGACAGCAGTTATCTGGAATGTAATTTGATTGTCGGAGGTGGCGCCTTTGACTAGTCAAGAATTGTATTTTATCAGTATTAAATGGAGTCTGATAAGCGCCTCTTTTCATGATCTCAGTCACATTTCTACTTTGTAATATTTGTTTAACCTTTTAGAGATTTCAACAGTTAACCTTTAGAAACTGTTTCTAATTTAATGATTGTTTATAACCCTTGTTATACTATATAATATAGGGTTTGGCTCTGACTGATGCCTCGCTCTCTTCTAAGTAGATTCTGGCCATTCGTTGTTTATTCTTTGTGGGTTTACATCTGTGCAAAATGTCAGTCATGTGTTTCTGTACTTGGTGCTCTGAGCAGCTTTTCTGCAATAAGGCACGATCAAGTTTAAATGACTGTCTCTGCACTTGCAAAGGACCCGATTTTCCAGCTTATGCACATTTTGTCTGCCCTGTCTTTTCTCGCAGTGCAACACACACTCGCACAGATGTGCACCCCAAGACACATTTACCCCCGTTGCACTGGTGCACCAATGCATGAAATGCACACTCTGTCTGAAATGCTTTTTTCTGTAATGTGAAATGAAGTTCAAGATGAGGGGAAAGGATGGGTGGATTTTATTATTTAGCTTGACATCAAACACAAGATACAACTTGTGCAATTTATTCAGTTATCAAATATGATACACTTGGCTTTGCAGGGTTAAAAGACCTGGGTTAACACAGAGAATGAGACATTCGAGTTAAGTAAGTCTTTCCTCGGGCTAAACAATGAGACACAAGCAGTGGTGCACTAGATGAATCTGCTGACACTTCAGTGTTGTCATATAAATAATTCAGAAAGACACTGGAGGAGAACAGAAGAACTCACTGCAGATGGCTGAAGGTTGAAGGTTGTCTCAGCTCCTAAACATGCTGGAAAAAGAAAGTGCATCACTAAATAGTGACTCCATTTGCTTTATGCGACCCCTGTGAGCAGCTGAAACCTGACGCTGTCATGATCAAAGAGGGCACCTGACCCACCTCTTCTATGCTTTTTTCTTTTTCTCTGGATTTCTCTTCAAGTCACATCTCTGTAATATTTTTGGTAATATGTTCCACGTGAGACATGATGAATGGAACAAACTAAATCTCTTGTTATTGAGGTGCTCAGGATCACTAAATAAATAGGCCTTTAGAAAATAATTCAAGTGATGCAAAATGATTGATACTGATGGACTGATACGGGCACTCAAAGCCTCTCACGAGACTTTCATGACCTGAACTGTTATCTGTGCTGAAGGAGAACTGTGATAAACAATCACATTAGAACGGAATCACAAAGGAAATGGACAGAGCCGGCAGCTCTTAATAACAATCCATCAATCCACCGTTCTGTCTTTTTTATGTGGTTAGATATGAAGATTTTTAAATGGAAGGCAAGTCCAGCATTGATCCGATGCTAAAAGCCTTCCTGTTGCTAATGAGAATCTTGTCATGCTGTATTTTTCTGCAGAAAATGTCAACCTCTCCAACCGCAGCCCAGACTTTATTATTTACCTGCATCAGTGTAGAATGAACCAGCAGTTTTTTTCTGGAATGAAGCTTCCAGGAAGAACCATGAATCATTTAATGTTTATAATGACTTCATTCTTCAGGTGTGATTGCCCATTTATAAAGTTATAAAGTTAGCTTTCATTGGTTACTGAAAACAAAAAATACAAGTACATGTTTCATAACCATTACCAAGCTTTGTTTGAAACCTTTGACCTTTAATTCTTTCCACCACAGTGATCTTCTTTACACTTTTATTTGGCCACTGCATCTTTTTACAACATGTTTCACACCACCCCATACTCAGTCAGAAAAACAACACAGGTTCAGTGTGTGAATGTTAAATATGCAGTTGTGTTAGTGTTGGATAGGGTGATCTTCTCCCCCTTCAAGGAAACACTGTGCTTAGTGCAGCAGGCTTACCTCCTGGGAGAAGTAAGACTCAGACTCCAGGTGGATGTTTGGTAGAGCTGAAGTACAATGAAAAAAAGCAGCTGCATGCAGCATTAGTTACCTGTTGTTGTATTTTTCCTGCAATGTGCGTGCAACAGTGGGCAGATCACTGACAGGTTTAGGTACCACTAAACATTCTGCACCTTCTAGTTATAATCTATAATTGTACCTCTTCATGGTGCATCCCAGTATCATTTGGCATAGGCTGCAGCCCCACCATCGCCACACTTGGATAAGCAAATAGGAAAATGAATTCATAAGTCAAAGTACATACATGTGATTTCTGAGGCTCCCACTGATGTATTTTTTATGTAATCTGTTGCAGGTGGTCAGGATGCTACCATGACGTGACAACCGTGCCGCTCTCTATTTTAAATTAGCAGAGGAATCCCCTGAATGGCTGTGAAGGCCGTAGCATATGATTTCATATCTTGTTCATATTAATCAAACCTCTTAGTGGCCTCATGCACCTTGTCTAGCAGCATTTGCATACATTATGCCGCTTTGTTTATTTATTTGGGTTTTGCTTTTTGTGGCTGAGGGATCACTGGAATGTTAGAGGAAGAATATGAAGCTGAAAAAGCATGTTCATCTGCTTTCAAAGTATCGTTATTGATCTCTACAGAGCTTTAAAAGAAAAGGTCTTTCATTGTTAGTTAGAAGATGAGAGCTGCACAAATCATTTCAAACTTTTTTTTTTTGCTCTTGAACCTTTTTTTATGCCACTCTACAAAGACATCATGTTCCGAGCACAAAGTGACATACCTCCCAACATCTCCCACCTGTCTCCCACCTCCGTGTTAAACCATCGACACCTACCTGCCTCCTGTCAAACTGTCACATCACTCTGCCTCAGCTCTTCGCTTCATGCCGACATGCTGGAGAAAACTGCTTGGCATTATGACAAATGCTAAGCAGCTGACAGTGTTTTCTTATGTTGGCACTGATATACAGTCATTTTAAAGGCTAGCAAAGAAATTTTAAATGAACATTATTTTTAACCTGAGACAGATAAGTGACATTAATGAGTAAATATGTCAGTTTTAATCTTTCTAGCATGTCAGAGATATAGTGCATCTGATAACTGAAACAGCCTTCCAAAAGTTGCGTGTTTGTTCCCTTGGAGGTATTACATTGAAAAAATCTCATTAGCCACTTGAATTTTCAAAAATGTGTAACTTGGCCTGTTTTAAGGCAGAATTTCAGCTTCAGGACAGAGGTTTGTGCTCACTTTTAATGTTTTCTGACTAGAAGTAAGTCAAATTTAAAACTTAAAGCTTTTTCAGAGCTTCTTTGTTTCGAGTAGAACAAGATAATTGAGTAGACCACATACTGCATTTTGCACATTTCTCCAAAGGTCTGATGGCAATTGCAGCTGTTCAGTGCTGTGCAGGTTGAGGGATTACACTTTTATCCTTTTGATGCATGCAACTCGGTTCAGACATTCACCCAGGGAATCCAGTTCATGGGAGCCTATCCCAGACATTGGGTGAGAGGTGGGTACAGCCTGGGCAGGCTAACCATTTACCATCACACCAACAACCACTTTAGAATCACCAGTTAACCTCATAAGAACATATTTAGACAGCTTCAAACTTTGACCCTTCTTGCTGCAAAGTGACCAATAGTGACCAGCTATTTGATTAACTTGTGTAATTAATCTAAATACACTGTATACACTGTCAGCATTGAACCCCAAGCTGAGTTTCTCAGCAGGGATCATGAATGTGTGCTAATCTTTTGTGAGAACTTACAAAGCAGTTTTTCCATCAGTGTTCTAGTCCACAGTAAATGGACTGTAATTTATGTAGTGCCACTCTTACCAGCACTCAGAGCACTCTTTACATGAAAGCCGGATCCACAGACACATTTTTAATGCTCATCCACAGATGCGATCCCAGATGGACTCATCAGGGTGTCTTTGGGGTTCAAAATCTTTCCCAAGAGCACTTCAGCATACAGATGCTGGGAATTTAACCCTCAACCTTCTGAAGAGGAGACAACCCACTCTAAATCCCGAGCCACCATAAACAACAAGCTGGGTAATGAGGGAGAACTGGGTAATCAATTTTGTAAGGGGTCCAGCATTACTGTACGACTACACCCGACAATCCTGTTGGGGGGTGGATCAAAAAATTTAGTTCCATATTGAAAGAGGCTGATGGGCTTTATCAAATAATTAATCATAAAAGAGTATGTGACCATTTTGGTACTTGTATCCACTTTGATTCTCCTGTAATGTTAAGTTATCTGCTGCACTAATACAAGCAATGAAGTCTTAGTGGGTTTTTTTGCAATAAAAATGTATGAAATGAAAATGTGGCTTCAAGATAAAAGGTGAGCTTTAGCTGCTTAATTAGTTTTTATGGTTGCGTGGCCTTGCTCGTGTTGTTTGCATTGATCCTGAATTCTATTTGTTGCTGCAGAGAAAAGTTGTTTATGAAACTGATTAAATTGTGACGATTTACTCGAAATGGAGTGAAACTGATTGCATTTCTCTCCCCATGTGAACCATACTTTGTGAATCCTTTTTTGTGTGTTGTAGAAAAGTGCAACATAAGAATGTAAAAACCATCTTTCCTACTACACACTTAAAAACGTATTGTATGAATTCAGCTCTGTTTTTACGCATCTGTTTCTTCAGTGTCCGGTCCCACTTTATTGGAAACCAGCTGCAAAACGTTTCCCTTCTTGTCCTATCGCTTGTCACTCTGGTAAGTAATTTTTTTTGTTTGTCCTGTTTCTCTGCAGCACCATGATGTGAAAGGTCAGTAAGATCAGCCGGTAAAAAAGTGGTTACATGGCACCACCATGTGGTCATTCACACACCTACGTTCTCTCACGTGCAGACAGCAGCGACACATCGAGTTCCTGAGAGTTTCTATGTGGATCTCGCTTTGTGTGTATTCCATGTGCACTTGGAAGTTAAAGCGTTGCTTTGTATTCTGTGTGATTTGCCGAATCCTTTGAAAAGAGCGGGTGGATGACCGATCGGACGATTTACTCTGCAGCATTTCTTCAGTTGACATAGCAGAGTTGCAGAGACTGTTTGGAAGACTGTTGTTTCATTTTTATTTATTTTTTTTAAGTGTACTGAACCTGCAATAGAGGGTCTTCGTGTGCAGTTTATTTTCCTTAATGAGATGCATGCTGAGCTACAGTCAAGGGCATAAAAACATAAAGACTTGCTTTGATACTGTAATAGGATCAGCACCCCTCGCACTCCTACACACATCATCCTTCATTACTAGCTCAGAGCAGGATTACCTGTGGGTGATGTTTGTTTGCTGTACGTGCTGATTAGTTACACTGTGTTCTCTTCTAATACACACACAGTCTTAATGTTTGATCATTTCCACTGAGTGCCTGTGAGACGATTATTTTATTTGTCAAAATATAAAGTAAAACTTTAAAAAAAAAAAAACCTATAACCATGAAAAACAGTTGAGCGCATATTGCCACAGTGTTTGATGTAATCAATAAAGGCAGTCGAGAATTTAACACAAAACGTGGATATTTCTAGTAAATTAAAATAAATCTTTCAGCTCTTGCCACATGTTTTGCTTTTACCCATAATTCCACTATCACTTCCCTGCATGCCCGCCTCCCTCCCATCCCTGTCATGTGAATCCTCTTAGAGGTGGATTATTGGACTAAGATGTCCACATCGGGGAGGAAAGCAAGGAAAAGGAGGTGCGAAGGCGAGAGATGGAGAGTGAGAGAAGCAGCATGAAGCACGTAGAGTGAGAGGAAGAGGCAAAAAGGAAAAAAAGAAGGAGGAGAAGAAAATGGAAAGGACCCCCTGGCCCAATGCAAGCCAGGAATGGGGTAGAAGACGGTGTGTAGCTGGAGTAAGTACACCTGCTTTTCCACAGGTGCTACAGTTTGTTTGTTTTTTCAGATCTTTCCTCTTTTCATAGTATATGTCTATAAAACAGCAGATAACTTTATGAATATGATCATTCAGGCCCTTAACACGGTTGTAAAGTGATAAACTAAGACCTCGGGCTGATGCTTGTGTTTGTGTGTCAGAGAAAACATGTTTTTGTGAGCTTAAAGTGTCTTGATGGCTTCATGAATTATATTATTTTCTCACTGAATGATGATTGTTTCCTTTATTTCGCTCCTCGCAGACAGAGCCTGCAGACCCTCACACGGTGAAACACACACTCCGGGAGACCCATGCCCGCTCTTGCTGACAAGGCAGGGACAGACTAACCCGTGGCAGCAATGTCACTCCTGTCCTTAACTGCCCTTCCCGGCTGGAACATGTGCTCTGCTCTTTATATCCTCATTGTGTTGCTCCCAGAGGCCAAAACAGACGGCCTGAATGCTACCATTATCCGCAATGGTGGGGGCTCCCAGTGTGGCGAGTACACAAACCAGGTGATTACTGTAACCATCTTGAACGCATGCCAAAGTGATGCCTTATTGCCGCTAACAGCTTGCTGCTTTTACGCCAGAGATCCATCAGCTCAGTGAAGGAGCTTTCCATCTGAGCAGAATAATGTTTCCCATCCAAGTACATATGCAGTGTATAAAAAAGCTGTTTCATAAAGGTAAAGCACACTGTCATAAGGAGTGGACTGAGGCGTACAATGCACTGAGTTGAGTAGACACCTATTTAACAACTGTATGTGTTCAGTCAATTCAGTCTCAAATTTAGAGGGGAAATCAGAGAATTTTAAAACTTCCACAAGTGAGGAAAAGTCAAAACTGACATGACTTGATACAAATCTGAGATTATGTGGAAAAGCCCCCCCCCCCAAAAAAAAAATCCAGCAAACTGAAATGCAGTGATAAAAAAGACATTTTTCTTTGACATAACCAGACATGATGTTTCAGCTGTCTAAACCTGTCCTCGACAGTTGATGGAGAATGGGATGTGTCGCCTGGTGGCCACACTGCCTCAGCTGGACGAGCGGAGATGCCCCGATATGTTTCGCTGCACAGACGAGGTTTCGTATTGGCTGCACGAGAATGAGGAGAGAAAGCAGCAGATCGAGGCACTGAAAGAGACCATCTCTGAGCTGCAGGAGGAGCTGAGGAACCATCGGCACCGCATCAAAGTGCTCGAGCTGCAGGTGCAATTTCCATATTTGTACTTAAGCAGGTGGGAGGAGCAGGGATGCTAGACTTAGCAGACCTGAGTCAGCCATCAGCAGCAATCCTTTCACCTCTGATTACTTTCTTTAGTCTAAGCAGAGAATGTTGTGACAGGGTGCTCTTTTATACAGACTTTACCTGTAGCAGCTCACTTT
>JASGAU010378373.1:23890-36064 GCA_030220045.1 Australoheros facetus
GTTCTGTGTGTAGTATTAAATATACTCACATTTGTTCAAATAAACCTTGATTGTAGTTTGATTTGAAATAAACATTTGCTTCATATGCTGTGTCCACCTAGAAACGTGCAGCAGTTCTTTACTCTTATTTGGTGCTTGGTCATCAAGCTGGCTTCTCTCCCAGCACGTCCTTGACCTTAGGCACTAACAGGATTAGCGTCCTACTCTGCCCTGCGTTGCCTCACTGTGAGCTTAAACAGAGACATTCAGCTAGTTTGGTTGGTAGCCACAGTTGAAATGGCTTGTGTGTTGCACAGATGCACGGAACAGGGAAGAGGGCTGCAGGGGTTGTGGTAATGGGAGTTATTGGTGATGTGTCCGAGCTCGGAATAGATTAAGCTGGCTTTAAGTCTGGACTTGCACCACTTGTTTCCTGTGTGAGGTGTTCCTGTGTGATGTGTAATATGATAATGAAAATTCATGAATGATGGACAAAAATTGAACAAATCAAAGAATCACATGATGATTCTTTTTTGACTTCTCTCATTTGCTGCATGCGCTTTCATTCACGTGTGAGTCTGTGTGTCTACTTCTATGTCAGGCTGAAGAGAGGCTCCACTTGAACGCCTCCTTGGAACAGCGTTTTTATGAGTTGGAGCTCCACTATGCCGAGGCCACGACCCTGCTGCACTTACAGGGGACTCTGATCCTAGACCTTCAGGTCATTACTGTTTAGAGGCAGTTTCCTAGAGTTTCTGTGTGTGTGTGTGTGTGTGTGTGTTGAATGGTAATATAAGAAGTTTTTGATTGTTGTTTTCTGTTTGTCTTTATGTTTAGAACCAACTCCATAATCTAACACTTCTGGTAGATAAAGTAAAAAGAAGCCCGGGTTGTTCGATTAACATTGTCCGACCCAATCCTCTCATAAATGCTAAAGATGCCCTGCATCCAGGTATGTGTTCATACGATTATGTCCCAGCAGAGGGTGCCAAATACCACTTGTGTTGATTTTCCCCTGCACTCTTCCCTCAGAGATTCAGCATGTGAGGAACTGTCCTATAGATTGCACCTCTGTCTATTATAACGGCGTGAGGAGATCTGGTCTTTACACTGTGGTGCCATCACTGGCAGGGATGCCTGTAGAAGTCTATTGTGACATGGACACAGATGGTGAGTCATGTACAAGCAGGCCTAATTAAAGAGAACCGACTGTGCTAATTTTCAACGCCATATTATTATTCCAGGACTCTATTATAGTAGCACTGCATTAGTCACAGTCTTATACGTGTCCTTGCTGAAGCCCTCAGTTTATTGTCTGCCTAAAACTGCCTGTTTTACCCCCACTTCGCCCTTTCTTTAAGCCAGCTTTCTTCTGATTTGCTGCCCCTTGAAACATGAGATTTGAACAGTAGGTCTGTGCTTAAAGCCAGAGCTGTGAGCCTGAAATGACCATATCAGCATATCCCCTCTTACTGACATCACACAAAGCAAAGAGTAGGAAAAAAAGGACTAAAACAGAGTATCCAGGGGCATCTAAAGCCTGAGTTCTTGGCTCACAGACATTACTTGCGCACACACACACACTCATTACTTGAAACTTTGGACATGATTAATATGATCATACAACAGCACATCATTGCCCTGCTTTAAAAATATTATTTTGCATGTGCATGGGTTCAAAAAGTGTTATAGTTTTTAATCCAACAGTTACTTTTATTAAATAAACATAAATAAAAACAATATTTTTGTGAGCAGATTTTTCCTTTAAAACAATAGCAGTCATATTTGGTACCCTTGCATGAAGTTGAGATCAGGATGCTGAGTGAGGCAGTCCATCTGTTGCAGGAAGACTTCTTCTTCTTACTCGATGTAGTGTTGACATGACACCATGACATATTCACAAAAAGGCGGGTTAGCAGTTCTTGTATTTCAGTGGAAGGGCCAGAGTTAAAATATGCAGCGCCATTTATAATAGCTACTCAGCTTCGGTGTCAAACTACTGAATACTGTATACCTGACCTATAGTCATCAGCTTAGTAGACAACAACCTATCAAACATGGAACAGACGTCCCAGTTTTGCTTTTGCCTCAGGTGGTGGCTGGACTGTGATTCAGCGGCGATTTGATGGCTCATTGAGCTTTGACCGCAACTGGAGGGACTACAGAGATGGATTTGGCGACCTGCACTCAGAGTTCTGGCTAGGCAATGACCACATACATGATCTGAGTACCCAGGGACACTACAGCCTCCGCATTGATCTGGAGGACTGGAGCAACAAGCACAAATATGCCCTCTACCAGAGCTTCAGGTTAGTGTCATGGACACAAGCAGATGACAAAATCTTCTGACATGCACTGGGCAGACTATTGCAAAACACGCACAACCACCTGTAAATCCAACATAACTTCTTGCAGTGTGGAAGATGAGGAGCATCAGTACCGTCTCCATGTGTCAGGCTTCAGTGGCACGGTGCAGGACTCTTTCGGTTGGTACCATGACAAGCAGGGATTCAGCACGCCAGACAGTGGCAACATCTGCGCTGAGATCTCACACGGCGGTTGGTGGTACAACCAGTGCTTCTACACCAACCTTAATGGAGTCTATTACAGGGTAAGGATACACGGATTACCCCGTACTATACATTCTTAAAGACACGAGTATTCACCTCTTCTTTATCATGCAGGGAGGCCATTACACCCCCAAAGGACGAGGGCCTCTAGGTCCTGATGGAATTGTTTGGCACTCCTGGAAAAACTCTGATTATTATTCCCTACGCAAAGTCAGCATGATGATCCGACCACGCAACTTCCAAAGCCGTTCATCACCCTGATCCATTTTCACCATAACAGTGGTGAGGATACAGGAACTGGGGTTCCTTGCAGCAATAGTAGGGATGTGGCATTTTATTATATGCAAAGGAAACATTTTTTGTATGGAGCAGACCTACTGAGTAACCTCTGGAAAAGGAATGTCCTGTTTTCAAATCTTAAGCGACTGCAACAGATATTCATATTATATTGTGTGAATATAACCTTCATCCTGCTCACTGATGTTTGTTTTTTTTTCATGGTAAGTGAATTCTTCATTGTTTTATACTTCTTTTTGTACCTTAGTTTGATACTGTTGACATTTGAAATACCAGCCAAAAATATATTTGTATGAGAGAAATGGCCCATAGTTTCTTTTAGCCACCGAGTGGAGGCAGTTTGCAGCTGGCAAGAATCATTTAACACAGTTTGCTGAATGCTCTGCGCTTATTGCATATTTATAATCACTCTGTTGCCAGTTTTATTCTTTTGATGCTCCTCTATTATTTTAATCAAATGTGCAAATGTATTTGAAATAAAAAGGGTTTAATATTACTACACAAAATCAGGCCATAAGCTCACTTAATTATATTAGAACTAATGACCCATATTTGATATTTGATACTGTCTCAAAGTATTGGGTCAGACAAAGATGATGTGCTGTCTGAGAACTGCATGTACATAAACATAAATGTATGACTTGTGCAATAAACACTATATGTACATATAAAATATGGCATAAAGAACATGTTTCATGTACAGAAAGCTAGAAGTATCGGATCCTCTCTCCTCAAGATCTTGTCTAATGTGTTATAAGCAAATTACAGCATGTATAACAAATTTATAAGGCTTTGCAAAACCATCCTAAGTGTTTATAATCATGTATGACAACTTTTACCAAGGTTTAAATCATGGCCCAACTATGGGTCGTAATATAATAGAAGTTTAGAATGTGCTATACCTTCATGCCAAACCTTTTGCACAGCATGTCACTGCCATAGTGTTAAATAAACACAGAACTGCTCTAACATATTTTGAAATCTGTCTCTAAAATTGTAATTTTAAAATTACACTATATGCACTTAACAGTTATCAATAATACAATTATGAATATTTAAAAAAATTTTTAGAGCCAGCAAATACAGCTGCCAAAAAAAAAAAAAAAAAGGCAATGTCATTGTGTTGGTTTTCAAATACATGTCACAGAAATGTGGCACAATCAAATCGATCTCTGTGGTCATAGTGCCAGACAGACGTAGCACTGGGCAGCAAGTATGAGTGTGCAGTAGATGGAGCAGGAAGGAAGCTCATGTGAGCAGGAAATTACATTAGAACTCACTCTTACTTCAAACAGTTGGCACTTTAAAGAATTACGCACTAATTGTACAACACTTTATACACCTTAAAAGTTATGCATAATTATAAACATCTTTTTTATAAAGCCCTTTGAATGTCCCAAAAATGCATTATAACCATGGTATTCACACATCAGCCATTCTCTGATGTCCACAAAATGTTAGTTACTAACACTGTATTGATTTAAAACTGGGGTATGCCAATATAGCTGATATTTTGTTAAGCAGACGCAACGCAAACATGCCCCAAAAAGCCGCAGGATTGCAATATATTCAGTCCAAACTCCTGCAAAAACTGGAAAATAAAAATTCTGTAAGGCTTCTATTTGGTCTTATGAAGCAATAAACAAACTAAAAGCACATGCACTTAAAAATATGTGACAAACCTGAGAGTGCTGGGTTATTCCATTTGATCGCCACATATAGCCACTGTGGCCTACATATACAACTGCACCTGATGGCAGCGAGAGTGGAGGGTAAAAAAGCCTCTTTCACATCCTCCACTACAAGAATGCACAAAATGCACTCTTCACACAAGCTGCCAGCTCATTCCCATTCCTGTCCGTGTCTACACACAAATCTGCTGAAGGGAATAAAGGCTTTACTGTGAGGAAATCTGGGTGTGTAGTGTGCTATACACTCAGAGTTATACAGACAACAAACTGAGGTCTCTTTCAAAATACACACACACACACACACACACACAAATGAAATCCCAATGAGTACAAATCATTGTTTAATAAATCAAATTGTATTTTCCTCCTTTTTAAATGACAACGTATTGTAAATACTTCTATACATAATATATTGATTACAAGAAACCCCTGATAGAAAATATATATTCTATTGAACCTAACAAAGAGTGAACAAGATTAGCAACTGATTGAAAACTGGACGTGATAAGAAAAAAAAAAAAGAACATACATGATATAATCCATGGCTTTTCCAAACTCCTCTTATAGTACAAATTCTTGCAGCTGACTTTGCTGTTGCACCATCATATCAAACACAATAACTGAGTTGGACAAATATTCTTCAGAAGGGGGACGGGGGGACAGGAAACCAGTCTGGCAGGGAGATACAATCCAATGATTTTTAGTTTAACGTGCTTTTAATAAAAGAATCCCCCAAAAAACATGACTTATTCCAGATTCTACAAACTGCCGTGTGAACCTATGTAGACTTGGGTGTGTTGACCAGGATTACCATTTCTATTTTTCCCTCAAAGGGCAAGACAGGAAGAAGGTGGAGCTTCCTGTTCGCCTTTGAGGAAGAGCAAATGAAGGGGAGTTGGGAGCTGCAAGTGGCGGACACACACAAGGAGGACACAGTGCTTCTGTTAACTCTTCCAAGATTTAGATCCTTAAAGGAATGCTTCTATCAATAGTGGTAATTATTTTAAACATGAATACTACATATGGTGAAAAAAAGAAAAAAAAGATTCAAATGAACCTACAGTAAAGCTTGAATATATTATCAAAGATATATTTAGAACTTCCTGGCTGTCCTTATTAGCAGAGCAGAGTATAGCTTTGGTATTTCGCATCTACTGTATGCCCACATTTATAAACCTTTTCCTATATCATTTTTACCTTGGAACAAGAATTAAAAGCTGCAGAGCATTACTCCGAAACAGGTGGTTATAATGTTTGAAGCTGGATAAAAAAAAGACTATCACGTTAGAGAATGGCTGGGATTTGACTTCATGGCCATTTTTTTTTCTTTCTGTGTTACCAGCTGTGGACTTTGAACAGAAGATAAGGTTTATATAAATGATGTGTCATATTCAGCTGTTATTCTCAAAGCATTTTCAGATGTTGCTCATGCTCTTTAACCTCTGAAAGTAGTGGACACCACAAGCAGGGACTCTTGGCAAGAGCTGTAAAAAAGAGGAGATGAGGTAAGAGAAATACAGAAGTGAAATTTAAATTAAGGGGGGGGGGCTGCAAAATAAGCAAAATTATTTGGGATCTTGAGCTGATTTAAATCTTCTTGTCTTTTAGTGCAAGACAGCCAGCGGCCGCTTTCACATCGTAGTGAACTGACTGTGCGCTTGTCTCAGCTTCGCAGCAATCTGGGGGAACAGAGGAAGACAAACGGGCATGAATACAAAAGCTGAGAGTGGTCACGTGATGATTTCATCTCATTGCTATCTAAGCACTATGCAACCGCTTCCCAGGTAATAAGGTGGTGAAAAGGACAAACCCTTTCAGACTCAAATTTACTGTGAGAAATGGTGTATAAAAATGTTGTTACCATCTCGTAAAACTTGACTTGCTCCTCCAGGTACAACTGCATGACCCTGTTGTAGTCATAGATACGGTTGCTATGGAAGTGGTTCATCTCAGCTGCAGCACAAACCAAGAGAAACCATGGCCATCAGACATCATGCAGTGATAAAGCACATTACTTTGAGATCTCTGACAGAGGGGTACCTTGTAATGCATAGGACATGGTGCTGGCACGTTTAGCCATGGTGCCTTTTTCCTGATGGGTAATTTTACTGGCTGCCACCAGCTTGTCGCCCTCCTTCACTTTGTCTATGGCTGCCTGTGGGGACCAAAAATAAATATGTAACACTTTAGTTAGACTAAGGAGGCCAATACATAAATAAATACTTGTAAATGCTCATTTTATCTCGTAAAGGGACGGTTCATGCAAAAAAACAAATATACATGTTTTTCCTCTGCTCTGCTATTTATCCTATCATAGATTGTTTCAGTGTTTCCCAGTTTTGGGGATATCCAAAATAACTGAGAAAATGCTTGCATTATAGCACGGAGTGCTGACATGGTCATAGGGGCTGACATGTAACTGTATACATTTTTATGAGGTATCCCTGGGTAGGTAGGAAGGTTGAAAGTGTATGTGTTAGCACATGGAGGTGTGTGTATGTAAATGTACAAACAAAGAAATCAGAAGATACTGGTATAAGAAAATAAGATCATCATATACTATGACACGCCCAGCACCTCTATTCCCATCAGCTGCCTCATCCCAGGCAAATGACCCCATTCCAGGCTAGTTAACATTTCTGCTGGTAGGAAATTTTCTCATTTCCTGTGGCATGGGAGCTCGTGTACCTTATGGACTCCAATGGTATCTGGAAAACATCCAAGTAGTCCTTTATATTCATTGTTGGTCTCCATGAGAAAGTGGAGGTCCTTCCTGGGCTGATAGAATAAAAACAGACATAAACATTAAGAGGTAAATGTAAAGTAAAAAGGTGAGTCTCTTCGGTACCTAAAAATGGAAGAAGAAAACAAAAAAACACAGCAGGAAGGAATGCAAGAGCCTGATAAGATAAAATACAATAAAGCCATAATTCACTGTGCAGCAGTACTACGTATAAAAACACCATGAATTCAGAGGAACATCCAGTAGGTAGACACACTGGGAAGACATGGCACAGAAATAAAACACCAACATAATAGAAGATAGCACAAAATATTTTAGGGTCGAATTATCATTTACATTTTTTGCTTATCATTGACCTTACAGGACAATGCTATTTGTAGCATTTGTGGAAAACATCAGATAAATTTCAGGCTTTAATGTCCTGAGATGAATCCATCTAGGCACGGTCTAAACTGTAACACAGGGTTCACTCAACTAGAACCAGAATTCTACCAAATCACTAATGAAGACTGCCTTGAGTAGAACAAGCTTACCAGACAAATCCTTCATCTGGAAGCTGCTGGGACATCAAAAAGGTCAAGAATGGACTTTATTACACTGCACACTCATCAGGCAATACAGTTACTAAAAATGAGGTCATTAACAAGGACGTAAACACTCAGGAAATGGTCACAGACATTGAGACATGCGGTGAACATAGACAGTGACAACAGAAAGCTGCTGTTGATAGAAGTGTTTCTAAAAAAAGGCATTTGAAGTCTTTGAGTCACCAGAGATATCACACGCACTGCCCCACCCCACCTCTTTATGGTCTGTGTGTGTCCAGACATGATCATAGTAAGAGACATCTCTTACTTTAAATATTATATATTTAATATTATATTATTTCACAACACTGGTCAAAGAACTTACCTGCTCTGCAACCAGCTGAGCTATCTCTTCGTATGTCTTCCCCGCTGCTGTCATGGCGTCCGTCAGGGTTGCCTCACCTGTAACAGAAACGCTGTTAAAACACATCATGTTTCTCAACAGCATCTTTCTACCACTTTGTTTCAAAACCGATTCCCACACAACAAATGACTGCATGGCTCTGATTATTACAGGTGCTGAATACAGCAGATGTCTCCACTTGTGTG
The DNA here is from genome assembly GCA_030220045.1 of Australoheros facetus. Classification (NCBI taxonomy): domain Eukaryota; kingdom Metazoa; phylum Chordata; class Actinopteri; order Cichliformes; family Cichlidae; genus Australoheros; species Australoheros facetus. The sequence goes on from JASGAU010378373.1 coordinate 32,307, forward strand.
AACACACAGAACTGTTTGCACCTGGGAAAATGCTTCAGGCACTCCAAATAACATGTGATGCCAAATCGATATTTGTACTCCGTACCTTGGTATCCGCTGCTGGTGAAGACAGAGGAAAGGTTTTGGAAGGCTTTGCCGATTCTCTGGTACTCTTTGGGCAAAGCTGTGGAAAAACAAAAGAACAGAGTAACAAGGAATTTTTTTCCACAATCTTTCTAAGTTGACAAAATAATCAGAATAATGAACCTTTAATGTAAACAGTAATTAGAGCACAGATGAAAGGTGTGGCCTGTGCGTGCTAAACACTTATTTAGCCTGAGTGCAGTGTGAACATACGGCCTGTGCATCTCTTCCAGTGTTCATGACCCACTGTGAGGACTTCCTTCACCCCGTCATCCATGGCTTTGGTAAACCTGCTGAACTGCTCACATTTCTGTTCTCTGTGAATGAGAAACACCACTGGTATGAATTACGTAGCACAATACTACAAACAAGGAAATTCAATACTTTTTGGTGCTACGATTTTCTCTTTGGAAATCTTCATGTAACTCACACTTCCAGCAGGTCCAGGTCTGGAGCTTCAGGCTCCATCGTGGAGAAAATCATCACTCCCACTGTTTCATCCTTCTCTGCTTTTCTCTTCCCCATCTTCCAATCCTGAACCAATCAATCAATCATTTAAATTAAACAATAAATAACTAATGCCACTAAATAAGCCCCAACCCTAAATTATCAGTAATAAACAATCTTAGTTCTGGTCTGTGCAGCAGGTGCCAGAGAGAGGCTAGAATTAATATCCTGTGGTTGTTTGCTGCTTTGCAGCTTATAGTCGTGTCTGTCCAGCTTCACCAAACATTAGAGTTGCAAATTTAGTGTCGAGGCAAACATGAAATATGGCCTCAATTTCCTCTTCCACTCTTTAGTTAGTGCCCAATAACAGACTGACACCCTGACAATATGCAATGGGCTGTCACGTCATAAAATCATTCATGTAAGACTGACTTCAGCAGTAAAAGCTGAGAGTTTTAACCCTTCAGCCTTGCAGTCTTAGAACACACACTAAGGCCTGAATTATACTTCTGTGTCAGGTCTTTGCGGTACTGTACAGTACCAGTCAAAGGTTTAGACACACTGGTACTGTACATAACTGGAAATCCCCTCAGAACCCTACACATAAACACAATCCCTGCAGGCTGCGTCAACCGCAGGTGGCCACGTTGGGTTCAGAGGGGATTTCCAGTTACATACATCGGTCCAGGAAAGACCTGACACAGAAACATAATTTAAGCCTAAGACCTTAAAAGACATGAAAGTGGAGGAATCACAGTTTACCTTCTCATCCTTGTAGGTGACAAAAAGCTGAAATACTTCACTGCTGGAAACGACAGGGTGCCTGCACATCCTGATCATCCAACCCTGTAACCGCTCCATACGCATCTTAATAAACTCTTCCTCAAAACGGCCTTTTGAAAGAAGATTGATACATTGTAACATACCGTCCCCTCCATTCATTGGTTGGTGTGAGAGTCAGGAACTTACCTGTAACCTGCTTATCTGGTAAAGAAGGGATGGGGATGGCTGACCCAAATTTTTCCAGAAGTCTTTCATACAACCAATCAAAGTGCTTATATCTGTGATTGACTGGTCGGTTTGTGTTCTGCAAGCCAAAAATAAACGGGGGAGAAAAAAAAAGCAAAAAAAAAAGCACAGACACTGTAAGCCATGTAAACTGGGAGCAAACACTTTACATTACTTGAAAAAAAAAATACAGCAAAAAAAAAAAAAAAAGTTACAGCTTCCATTAAAGGAAATAAAGATATACATTTCAAATGTCTTTCTTACATTTGTTTGGTTTTGGCCTGTTCCCAAACACTAGCTTAGTACATTTAGTTAATTTGTCAGTATGAAAAAGCTCCTGGATACTTACACTGGGTGTGATTTGGTACTCAATGTAGCTCTTGAGGCCATACATCTTTGAGCCTTTTTTAGGATCAGCTACAACACAGTCAAGCTGGGTTTCTGGGTAAGACCACACTGGACCAACTTCTCCCATCTGAGCATGAAACAAAGGTTTAGAACCCTACTTCTCTTCATTTTAAGCCACACAAAAATGTGTCAAGTTGCAAAAGGATGCTATAATACCACTACATATAAAGGGGAATATTCTGACAGAAATAAATTAGCCAGAGGCTTTTAAACATGACTGATGATTACTGTGCAATAACTTAATTAGATGCACTATAACGTCGTGACGGCACTGATAAAACACATGAAAAACATCAAAATATTTTTAAAGAATTTTTACAAACTTCTAGAGACAACCTACATAAATTGGTAGCCTCTCTTTGCTCTTTACAAGCTGCTTGCAAAGGAGGTAGAGCTCTGGACCTGACTTGGAGAACCCAGGGAACCTGATCAAAGACACAGGAGAAAGTTTCCTGATTAATCTTCCTTGGAGGAATTATTTCACAAAATGCTGCCATCATTAGAACAAGGCAACTGTTAGTAACTCTGTGTTGCCATAATTTACAAACTTTATTTACAGTAAAAGCCTGAACACACTTTAGCTAAAGTACATTCTACTCTCCAAACTCTGTAACAATGCTGTACTTTTGCAGTTTTTTTAATTGTACTTTTCAGATACACTGAACAGCTTAAAACCTAATCTGTGTTTGCCAAATATTTAACCTGCGACTCCATTATTTTACATTAAAAGCTGATTTGTAGCCTCATGCATTACTACTACTTATTAACGCTTACTTGTTGAGGGAGATTTTCATTGAAGTTGCATGTGATCCACCTCTTTGTGTTGCTCCACTGTCTCCGCCTTCTTCACCAGTGGATTTCATGTCATCCCATTCATCGTCCCACTCATCATCCTCTGCCCCTGAGGTCACATTCACGCACACAGAGTTCTTAATTTTTAATCACATGTATAAAAAAATAAAATAGTTCACTGCAGGTGTACAGAGTGAATTATATATTTTACTAGATTTAAAGCCATTTCCTACTAAAATAGAACATTCACAGCTTAATGCTCTACTAAACTTTACTCTGTAGCTGTAATTATAAGATAAGAGATTTTTCTTGAGATAATGGATTCAGTTGCTTGAGCTTGAGAGCAAGCAGCACACATCTATTCCAGAAGCAATGCAAATACCTCACTCTCACGCTTGAAGATTTTAAGCATCACTGCTCTCACATGAAATCAAATGCCAAGCAAAAATTTGTCGAGTACATTTACTTTGTTAAAATACTGCATGCATACTGAAACAGACATGATATACAGTGCCTTGAAAAAGTATTTGGCCCCCTTGAACTTTTCAACCTTTTGCCACATTTCAGGCTTCAAACATAAAGATATAAAATTGGAATTTTTTGTGAAGAATCAACAACAAGTGGGACACAATCGTGAAGTGGAATGAAATTTATTGGATGTGTCAAACCTTTTTAACAAATAAAAAACTGAAAAGTGGGGCGTGGAATATTATTCAGCCCCTTTACTTTCAGTGCAGCAACCTCACTCCAGAAGTTCAGTGAGGATCTCTGAATGATCCAATCTTGTCCCAAATGACTGATGATGATAAATAGAATCCACCTGTGTGTAATCAAGTCTCCGTATAAATGCACCTGCTCTGTGATAGTCTCAGGGTTCTGCTCAAAGCGCAGAGAGCATCATGAAGACCAAAGAACACACCAGGCAGGTCCGAGATACTGTTGTGGAGAAGTTTAAAGCCGGATTTGGATACAAAAAGATT
>JASGAU010378374.1:0-11291 GCA_030220045.1 Australoheros facetus
AAAAATAAAAAAAGTAATTTAAGCATTTTAATTCAACTCTGAAGGTTATTTTTTATTATTTTTATTATTTTTTTGTGCTGTGCTGTTTTAATGTCACATGCTATCACTATAATAACTAAAGAAAACATAATACAGCCCAAATATCACAACCTTATCGCTCAGTTGTTATCAGCGACAAAACTCTACCTACATCTTTATCTCCCTGACTCAGATGAAATTGATTTAGCTGGAAATTGAAGATAAAAACCATAATTTGGGGTTTTATGACACTTTCTTCATCAGCGTTTTACGGATTTTTTCAGAAACCTGCCACTAAATGTATCTGTCCACCACGGCCTGGTGCCACACAGGTATCTGCTTTTTATTCAGAAACAGGTTCCTTCTTCTGCTGGTGCACAGGAGGCTGATGGGCTCCACGGGTTCTTCACTTCAGGAGCCATCATTTACATCAGACACAATCATTTCCTTGTCTTTGAATATGAAGCTCACTGACTTCTGCAGTCTTGCTTTCTTATTTTCTATCTTCTTTCTAACTCTTTGCCTTATTTTTATGCTTCTCTTACATTTGACGCTCCTCTTGAGAAGGAATTAAAACGTATTTCATAATTGCTTGAGTCTCCTTCCTCCATCCTCCACCACAACTACACTAATTCCATCAGTGCATCTCAAAGGGAAGCTGAACACACAAGGACCAGTTGTAATTAAGTCTAGTGACTCGGGGCTCTGCTCACCTGCTGCCTCACTAAGCACTGCTGACACCCACTGAGGCTGACCAATACTTCATTATGGTTTAAGTGAAAAAGAATCAATAGCAGCAAGCAGAGCAGTCAGGTCTGTACGGCCTCCGTCCGGCTTCTCTGTCAGGCATCAATCACAGACACAGAGAGAGAAGACCCGGAGGAAAAAAGCTGAACAGCAAAGCTTCAGCGAGGAGACGGAGCCTGTGCTGCAGAGAGCTGAGGAAGCAAAGTTTTGTGATGACAGTAACATGAGCCGAGTTTCACTGCAAGATGAAAAGAGGAAGAAAAAAAAGTGATATTGAGCATTTTAACTGCCTGGATTCTTTGCTGGGTAGAGATGACATCATAAATCTAAATCACAATATAGGCTAGGCAGAGGCAGGTGAGTGCTGCAGAGCAAGATGATCTAAAAGATGTGCAGAGGTTTTTAAAAACAAACAAAAAAACAAGACTTTGGCCAGCAGTGGATGCATAAGGACTTTTAAAGACTTTGATTATGTCTATAGAATATAAATTCAGTGCGTAAAAAAAGTGTAGAGGGTCAACAAATCCACCCAGCTGAAGTAGATATTTGTCTTCCATCTCACACACAGGAGTTACTCTCTTGCATTTGAAGTGGCTGAAAGACTGACATCACTGAGTCAACAAACCATAGGTGACTCCTCCAGGAGCAGAAATGCAAACAGAAGCCGAGCACCTGCTTTCCCTGTTGTACTGAGAGCACCCAGCTCTGTTTATAGCTTCATTAATCCTGGCCCCACGTAGCTGTAAGCACAGACCTGTGAAATTTGAATTTCCTCATGAGGAAACTGGGTCACTGAAGCAGCCTGTTGTAATGTTGTATGTAAAACCAGATGTAACAGGAGGATTTGTGTCTATGGGAGCAGATTAGGAGTTATGTTAACACATGCTGCCTGTACGATCAGAGCATACTGACAAAGAGCCATCTTCACACAAGACAAAGTCAATGAAAAGCCACGTTAGAGGGACCTAAATGTGCTCTGTCTCTATGGCAAAATGATCATAGTAACAAAGTTATCCAACAATGTTAGGATTCAGAAACTGACTCAACAGATATTCACAGAAACAAACAGCATGAAAACAGGGTCCTTCACCAGAACTCCATCAGCTACACAGGAACCTGGCCCCTCCCTGCCCTTTGTGAGTAAGATAATAACTCTCTTCACCGATGATGCCGTCCTTTCACACAGTGGTTTTCTCTATTAAAACACTGCGGCCATGAATGGAACGCAGGACAAAGCGGAGCACAGTGAGCGATTCAGTTTCCCAAAGAGAGTTTATCACGTCCTTCCTGGTCTCAGTAACTGAAGGAGGGGATCGGAGTACATTTCCCATGTAGTAGGGGCAGGTCGCTGCACCCTCCAGAGAAGGGAAAGTAGATCATCGTCAGACAGATCAGATAAAGGCAAAGAAAAATTTGCTCAATTTAGCATAAAAACACTGCGGTCATGAATGGAGTGCAGGACACAGTGGAGCACAAAAGAGAGTTTTTCACTTCCTTCCTGGTCTCAGTAAGTGGATTTAGGCAAATGATTCCCAAAGTAACTGTGGAAGCTCTAGTGTGGAATAAAGAAGAGATCTGAACAGCTGATTAAACAGGATGTCCACATGTTGGCTAAATATAGTCCAGGCTAATATATTTATATAGCACAAATGCACCAAATTAGCACAGCAAGCTTAACAACTTCACTGTACAGCAAACCTTTGTGCTTATGGCCTTGCTTTGGTCACCAACAGACTGCAATGGTCACCTGTGCTTTGCAAACACCGGTCAACTACTCACACAAACCAGAAACAGAGAACACGCACCTTCAAAGTAAAAGCTGTGACACATTTCAAACGGTGCAACTTCTCCCATATAGCCTCTCAAACAATCCTGCATTCCAGCCAGGATAACAAATATGCCTCATAAAAACCAAACTACTGCCAAATGTAGAAAAGCCAGAGACTTCAATATGCTCAGCATTGTTTGTGGTCAAATGCACATTTCAAGTTCGGTCCTCTTCCTCAGACGGCATGCTGCTGCTGTTCTAAATTACACATGTGGAGCACATCTATCCAGAGCTGCTACTACAATTTCAGAGGGGTTAAAAAAAAAAAAAAGGGAGGCAGCTAAAGTTATGCTCACCTTAAAAATGCTTCGGAGAAACAAATAAATAACATGTAAAGTATTATGTGATATTTAGAAGATGAAAAGGAGAATAGTATTACTGATGCTTTCATGACGTTTTACTGACTCAATGATTCATTTCTTAGTAAGATAAGTTGAAGAGACACATATTATATTATATTACCTTTACAGCTTCTGATGGAACAACTGATTAAAAGAATGGATGAGGTACTTGTACACATGTACAGTATGTATTAGTATATTATCTTGTGACAAAAACACCAGAATGACTCTACACTACACCCCAGAGAAAGAAAGCAAGTCACTGAGTTCAGAGTGGCACTTCTTTACTCCTCCATTAATATTTCCAACAGATTCTGGGAAAAATCCTCCCAGAAAGATTCCCCAGGTATAAATGACTCACCGCGTACGAGTGAAATAAAAAACTTTTCAGTGGACAGGTGTTGAAGAAATCATCCAGTTCCAAAAGTCCTTGAAATATCAGAGAAGCACGGCCGACTCCTCATTTTCGAGCCACCGAGCGACTCGCTGAGCCTCCGAACTCATTCGGCTGCGATGGTAAGTAACACAATCTAACCTCTTCACTTTCAGACGTAATTACCTGAGCAGACACTGAGGCCTCTGAGGTTTTTATGTGAATGAGGCTCCGCCACACTTAAACCATGCTAATCCAGATTAATGCCCGGTCGGGGCTTTTTCTCCATGCCGGTCATTCACAGTGATGGAAATCCTATTATTACAATAGCTTTCTTCAGTTCATCATTAAAGTGTAATAAAAAGTTTGTTGCAAAACTATGAAAAATGACTCGTTTTTGTGAGACACCCACCGGAGGAGACTTTTAGATGGTTTTATCCAGTTATCCATTAGGTCGGTGTTATCTGCTGTCTGTCTCATATTTAATATCTCACTGCAAAATGTGTGAACTCTGACATTTTACTACCTAAAAATTAGAAATGTATCATACTGAAGATAACTCTTTTTGCTCTTATAATGTCTTATTGGATAGGCAGCTGATCAACACTTGCCCAATTCTATGTTACGGGCAAGTCTCACACTAGGTGACCTACTTAATGTGTTCTAGCCTGGCTGCAGTTCCTGCATTCTCTGCAAGCCACTTTGTAACCCATCTGTACCCAAGTCCTCCTTTTTGAATACTGCATCTGACTTATCAGTATCATAACTGCTGTCATTGATGTCTGCTCTGTTCTGCACCCTAATGGTGTCTTGTTGTTGCTCTCCCTGCCTTTAGGTAGCCACACATGGGTGGACCGGGAAGTCCCAGAGCAGAGTCATGCCACCAAACATAATTAAGCTTAGCAGTTTATCAGTGTTTTTAAGTGGCAGTGCACAACTGCAGCGTTAAAGACATTTTTTATGTTGGACATTTGATTCAAAGTTACATGCACGATCTATTAAAAACATCGACTGATGCGGGTTTAAAGATCTACAATTGTTTAGAAAACCTTTGCCAGCACGTGCACACAACCACAGCCCCATGTACTTTTGCCCGAACCAGTTGGTGGTCATTTTCCAGGGTGGTAGCTGAAGCAGTTAAACCAGCTTTGTGCTGTTACACAACAAGCAAGAGAGACTCTCAAGAGAGGCTATACACCAGCTGAGCCCAGTCCAAAAATGGCTATTCTGTGACAGAAAAAAGAAACATTCCTTAAATACTAAAGTACACAATAATACTTCAGTCCAAAGATAGCCCTGCAGCACTGCCTTGGAATCCACTCTGATCTCACTGAGCAGAAAAGAAATGGAGTGCCGTTCCAGACTGCTGAGATTATGTAACTATTTTGAAATTAATCTAAATCAAATAAATGTACATGGACTCGTCTCAGTGACACTGTTGACACGGTGATATCAGTTGTGATGGTAGTGGTTGAATAATTGCTCCCTATGGAGGTTTATGGCCATTAAACATCCCTTCAAGCAGTGAAAGATCGATCACAGCAGTGACTGAGGCAGCATTAATTAAAAAATAAGAATTTGAAATAAATTATCACTGCGCCTGTTAACAACATAACCCATATAAGGCTCTTTGAGGCCACTAGAGAGGGAATTAGTGCTCAGTTAATTATGATACACTGATATGCATGTTTCCTGGGGGTTTAAGAAAAATCAACAAAGTGCACGAGGACTGGTATGAAACAGTCCACGAGGGCCGATATTTATATTCNGTTTTGTTTTTAAATCAGGCAACAGGAACATGCGTACATGTGTCTGTAAATTGATTTATGATTTGGGGAATTTCCATGCAAGTGGTGCATATTTTAAAGTCAGAGAAAAAGTCACTGACAGCATACGGGAATGATTATGACATGAATCACCAGCTCACAATGAACACTTTCCATTAAAAGTATATTCAGCTGGATACATAGAACATGGATTACTAAAGGAAATGGGTAACCTGACCTCGGGAAAAACCAGCTGATTGGTTTTTAATTTAGCCTTGAAGGCCACAAAAGAATTTCCATTCATATTCATTACAGTGGAGCATAGGTAATTTGAGTTGACTGACCCTGTAACCAATGGATTCAGATATTAGATTTCTAAAGCTTGCAGCTGAATAATGGCTTGGGCATCATAGCTCTCTTCAGCGCCTAGTTTCTGAAACCACTAATTACATATTTTATGTTACTTAAATAATAATATATTCCAAAATATGATTTGGTGCCTTTTGTCCTTCGTATAATGAAAGTTAAGTTTATTTAGGTTGTGTATACATCGACAGGTAAACTGAGTAATATTGATCAGCTCATTACAATGCAGTGTTCTGCTGGGAAACCTTGGGTGCTGCAGACATTACTTTAGCCTGAACAATCCACATAAACAGTGGATGCAAAATCAGTGTCAAATCAAACATGCAGATCCATCTGCTGTGGCAACCCTTTGGGAAATAATGGAGGAGCCAAAAGTATCTTCTTCATTCAACTAAACAATGTTGCACATCATGCATGACCCACGTGGCACTCCCCGATGGCAGTGGCCTCATCCAGCAGGACAGTGCCTGCACAGATATATTAAAATCTATTATCGTTGAGTAAAATGATGGTTGTTGGTAATGCAGCCAAGTTACTATTTGCTCCCATAACTCAAACCCAGGCAAAACAGAGAGGCCAAACTCTCCAACCTGCACGACCTCACGCCACTCTCACATGTCAGGGCATGAACACAACATGTTGGCAGTGAGAACCACCACAATATGAGGCAGTTGGTTTTAATGTTGTGGCCAATTGGTGTGCAGGGACACAATAATTTAGTGAACCCAGTCATTGGGACAAAAGCAAAGAGTGAGGTCGGCTGACTATTTAAGTAATTAAAGCAAAAAGTACACAGTATTTAGTTTGTGGCCTTCTCGTCCCTCTGGCTCCACAGAAATTCAATGTATGTGCCAAATGCACATATATCCACACACACAGAAATACACAATCTTAATGTCAACATGCCAACAAACAACTAGTCCTCTCTGCAGTGCACACCTGGTCAGGTGCAGAAAGACAACCCCGTCAGCAGAAGGCACGAACCGGACATCGTTTCCTCATTTTGATGACAAACATCTAAAACAATCGACTCCATAAAGTGGATCCTACTTAAACTGGTCAGCTAAACTGGTACCAGGAAGAGGAAAACAAGACTGGTTCCCTTAGCCACTTAGAGCAAAGGAAAGAGCTGATCAAACTACTCAGCAACACACAAGAGCTTCATTTTATCTCAGCATTAAAGGTCAACTGGCAACTACAACACTGGAGCCATGGGACATTGTGTTGATGTTTGTATGTAACACTCTGGCAACTTAATATCAGCAAAGAAGAATTATAATACATCTGGGATTTTTTTGTTATAACACACACGAGCTTTGAGCCATTTGGGGGAGTTTTGTGACACTTTTTAACAATAAAAAGCACGTTTCAAAGCCACATTTGCAAGCTTGTTGCAGAATTCATCTCAGATTTTAGGTGTGCTACATGTCATCATAATCGGTGCTGCACTCCATTTATTATTGATTTCAATGGATGAAACAGACGGGGGTACCTACAAGTAATATAAAATGAGACTAATAACCACTGATAACAGCTATTCAATGGGCTACTTACCACCAAATCAGGTTCTATTTCAGGGGTGCCCAAACTTGTGGCCCGCGGGCCGCTTCTGGCCCCGCCCCCTTCTGGTCCGCGAACTGATATAAAAAATGACATACAATTTGGCCCTTCAAGTTACTTTTTTGACATTTCGCTTAACCCTCTTAATTGGAGGGGAAGGTGAAAAGTCAAAAAAAGTAACTTAAGGGGCCAAATTGTATGTCATTTTTTATATCAATTCGCGGACCGGAAGTAGGGGTTGGGGCCAGAAGCGGCCCGCGGGCCAAGTTTGGGCACCCCTGTTCTATTTGGTGATTCTACAATCAAACGAATAAGTAAAACCTGTTTTCAACAAAACCAAAATGATATAAAACTATAAAAATAACGCCCTTAATAACCCAACCAAAAATCATCAGTTCTCTCTTGCACATTATAATGTATTCAGTGGTAAACAAAGAAATGAAAGTTGTCCCATATTCGGTATTTTAAACTAATCTCTGGTTGTTTCTTTTAAGTTAGTGAATATCTTGTTTTTAAATGTGAAACCCAGTATATATATTAATGAGGTCTTTGCTATGAGATGTGCTGCTCCACAAGGCTGCTGGGAGAACAGAGACTCACTGAGTCACATGTTTTACACTCTGCCAGCGTTCAGAGTATTGCCAGAACCCTGCAGCTACACACTGGGTCAGTCCTGTCCCATGAATCCACTGAGTGTGTGTGTTTAATCTTGGAGTGTGTGTTTGCTCTTTTGGAAGTCGCAGCTTGTTGTACCAGCTGAAGAGCTGAACTGACTCAGTTGGCTTGGCCCGTTGACTAGTGGACATGTGTGTGGTCAGCAAGCCAGTAAAGCAGTCTGTGGGTACAAGAGATGAGCACAGTGGAGCACACCACTGAGGCCCTAAAGTACATCACAAGCACTTATTACACTGAAATATGAGCTACAAGAATACAAAAAAAACAAAACACAATAATCTCTGAGGCTATACTCATAAATTGCTGGGTAGGTGTTCAGTTCAATTTGGGGATTTCTGTATTTGCTTTTACATGTGCTCATATGAGTGGCTGAGTTCACACCCAAGTTCCCCTCTATTGCTACATTTGGAGGCTGTCCATGCATTGTTCTTAAATTCATGGACAGCACTGCTCTGCAACAAGGTTTTGCTTTCTTGGGGCAAGCAAAGCTCTCTCTTACATACACACACACACAAACAGATTCTATATTAATCTAATTTACGGCTCAAATCTTATCTGATGAATCTACATTTACGTGAGACCTAGATGCACCTCTGCTACTTAAGCTTGTTAAACAAAACTTGGGGCAAAAGTCTAAAAAAGAGAGAAGTCAACACTCAAAGCAGCATTTCATCAGAGGACCCATCTAACACCTGTATCTGCATCCGTATTTGCAAATTTAATTGTTCTCAAGTGTACTGATTTGTGTCTGCAGTTGGCATATTTTCTACATTAATGCTTGCAACAGATCAAGCTGAATATGCAATTTAAGGCCATAACTGTTCACGAGAAATTGTGATTTTTGTATCACAATTGAAATGTGTCACGTCTGTTGTCCATCACCTCCCAAATGGAGAAATCAACAAGGAGGAAGTCAGTCAAATAAAACAGAAATCACAAACCAAGGATTTTCACATTCCTGCGGTTTCTTCTGCAAACAGCTACAGTGAAAGCAGGTGTCTCATTTGGAAAAATTATGTTCACAGTGATTCATTTTATTCATGCATCAACAACATGATACTCAGGTCAAAGAACTGGGCAAGAAAATGTGACCATAACACACCAAGTTAAAACTCTGTTTTGTTCAGGTATTTCTACTCACTGAGTAAACCACCCACACACCCACTGCTCTGCCTCGCGCTCTCTAAAGTGCTGAGTTGAAAGCATGTATGTGCTGATATCAGAGAGGAGGAACGCCTCTGCGATGCGGGATTACTGTGTCACCCTCACACTTCTATTAATATCACAGTATTTATCCTGTGTGTGCGTGTGTGTGTGTGTGTGTGTGTGGGGTTACACTGAAAAGGCACCGTCAAGCAGCCCGTTCTCATTCTCGGTGCATCAAATAATGCAGTCTTGTCAAAGCTGCTGGCATGGCTCAGTTACACAAAAAGTGTCCTTTGGCAGTGAAGCTTGACATGCCGAGTTATGACACATGTGAGACGGGTCTGTCACTCCCAACTCATCATTTTAAAATGTGAAAGACTAGATTATACTCTGGATCACAATATTTTCCTAAATCTAATTAGTTTTTAAGTGTCTAAACCTAAACAGTAAGTGAGACAACAGCAGGTGAGAAACAAAACCAATCAGCAGAAGTTTAGAAAAACCAAAAACACAAAAGTCCCAAGAAGACACAAACCACAGTCTCCTGACTGACAAACCTGTGACTTTTGCCACCCCACAGGTCTCTAAAATGGCACCAGTATTGCGGTGGCACCAGCTCCCAAGGACACATTCTGCATAACAGAAGATACAGGTGGCATCTGACTGATTATATTATATCCCAGGATAAAAACGCATTACATCATGACCCCCAACTGTGCGTTTCCCTACAGATTACTTCAGTCACATACGAAGAATCCGCTCGAGGCTTACGAGATGATTATGTAAAACTGAGCAGCTGAAACTGTGTGTCTCAGTATCCAGATTCTTTTCCCTTGACTGACTTGTGTCCCCGATCAACAACTGCAATGTCACCACACACACACACACACACACACACACACACACACACACACACACTGAGCTATGTGATCCAATTCACCTCTGTTCACATACTGCAAAGTCAGACAGTGAGAACTTGTGTTTGGAAAGACTGTTTTTGGAAAAGTGACAGAGCTCCTATCCTGAGACAACTTCACAGGGAAAAGAGAAGACAGGGAAGTGAGGAAGGGATGTAAGATGGCAAGTTATAAAAAAAACAGGAATGACAGAAATAAATAATGAGGAAATGAAAGCTGAAGAAAACAAAAAGTATGGAATGAGAAGGAAAGAGCAGAAAGAAAGAATAAAGGCTAGATTAGAAATAGGTAAGGATGAAAGGGGCTTTAAGAGATGCAAGGGAGGGCACGAAGAATGTAAGAAAAAGATGTAAAGCAATGAGCAGGCAAGCAATGAAAGAAGAAAGAAGGATAGGAAGAAGGGAAGATGGAAAAGAACGCTTAAAGAAAAGAAAAATAAGGTCTGTACAGAGATTTAAGGGACGACAAGAAGAAGGAGGTAAGAAAAGTAGAAACATTTGAGAAGATGATTACTGATGAGGATAGATAGGAAATATAAGAAGGAAGTAGGGGACAAGGAAGGAATAAATGAGACAGGAACGTGGAGGAAAGGTGAGTATGGGAAGGCAAAGGAGTACAGAAACATGGATGCAAGGAAGGATGGAAAGAAACTACAGAAATGCAGAAGGAGGGAACAGGAGGGAAAGGGATGAGGGAAGGATGTGAGGAAGCAATTAAATGAAGATAGATCAAAGAGTGGAAGATGGGAAGAAAGTGAGGGATAATAAATGGAAAGATGGAGCCAAGGAAGGATGGTAAACTAACCAAGGATGGTGCAAAGATGCACGCATTCTCACTTTGCTTTCTTTCTTTTTTCTTCTTCCTGAATATCATTTAAAAGCATCCCTTTAGTTCTGATCTCTCCTCCATCCTCGCCTCCTCGTGGGGTTAACCGGGTCACTCTGCCACAACAAACTGTCCTTACAGCTCGATAACAGCAACAGCCCACTTCTACCTGAAATGTCACATGTGATTATAATACTGCACTGCCTTTAAACGTGGCATCATCAGTCTCATTCTCTGTGACACACACACACACACACACACACTTCCAGCAAACTGGTGAAGAGTGTGGAGATGGTAAATAGCTGTGAACGAGGGAAGGACTGGGTTGCGAGAGGGGGTTAATCACCAGCTCATTTATTAATAATGAAGATAATTATATGAGTGTGAAGACAAGTGGAGAAAAAAACCCAGCAATTATTAAAATTGTGTGTGGCAGCGTAAAATATCCAGAACAGTCATGCATGTTTTGCCTCCGAGTGCTTAACTAGTCATTTTCACATGTGAACTTTGGATAATGCCGGGAACATCGGGTCGGGATATTGTCTGAAGTTGCTCTTTCTCACGTGCAGCACACATCTGGAGACAGTCTGCCTTAGACTTACTGTGGGAAAGACTCTGCCTGGTTTCAGCAGGGGATGGATGGATGGATGGATGGATGGATGGATGGATGGATGGATGGATGGATGGATGGATGGATGGATGGATGGATGGATGGATGGATGGATGGAT
>JASGAU010378375.1:0-13388 GCA_030220045.1 Australoheros facetus
TGCAGTTCCAATTATTCCGGCCTTTCTGAATCCCGACAGGATGGTTTCGGTTGTCACTGAAGCCCATGCTTTGTTGATCCATCCAGTGATTTCCAGGAAAATTGGGTGGCGCATTCTTCCGGTTGCCATGAAGCTGTGCTCTCCATCATCCACAGGTTACGCAAGACTGCCTTAAAGCTCCGGTTCACGGAGATGTCAAGTGTCTGAGTATTTTGGTTAATGTGTTAATAATTTCACATATAAGTCGCTCCGGAGTATAGGTCGCACCCCCGGCCAAACTATGAAAAAAAGTGCGACTTATAGTCCGGAAAATACGGTACCTACAAATTAAGATGGTACGCTAAATCATGAATGTCAGATCAGAATGTGCAGTATCTGATGTTTTTGCTTCTCCGATCATAACTGGTTGTACACGAGTCTGCAGGGGTTAAACTTTGTCTGCACTGTGCTGGTGCACCACTCAGACTCAACATATTCTCCTAAAATAAATATACACTGCTCAAAAAAAGTTAAAGGAACACTTTTCAGTGAGAATGTAGCATCAAGTCAGTTAAACCTCTGGAATATTGATCTGGTCAGTTAAGTAGCAGAGGTGGTTGTTAATGAGCTTCAGCTGCTTTGGCATTAATGAAATTAACAACAGGTGCACTAGAGGGGCAACAATGAGACAACACATGAACAGTAATGGTTTTACAGGTGGAGGACACTGGTATTGGTTGGTTGATAATTTTCACATTACCCAGTCAGTATCAGTATAGATATCTAGCATGTTTTGTTTTTTTTCCCATTGAGATCTGATGTGTTTTCAAAGTGTTCCTTTAATTTTTTGACTTGATAAATCCATAGTTTAAAATTTCAGTTCATGACAGTATTACTTACTCTACTGTCCCTCTATATTTGAACTGGTGATGTCAGGGGCGCTTAATTCAAAATATAATAATTATAGGTGAGAAGTCACAGAATTTTTTTTTCTCACAGCAACTCACAATAACAAAGTTTACAAAGATTACAAAAATTGAACAGTATTTGGTTTCAGGTAGAGAAGTTTAAGCAAAACATGATTCATCCTTCCCAAAGTGTTTCATTTAAAGTACTTTTAGAAGCCTTGAAACAGAATAACACTCTTTTTATACAGTTACACTTATTAACTTTGTGCAAAAATAAAACAGTTCACTGCATTTTGAGATTATTAACAAAAAGTACTGCACACATGCCACATAAATATACAGCATTGTGCCACTAATATTGAAATGATTGGAGTAATAAACAGATCCATTTACATAAATTGCTGAATGTTTAACACTTCTCATCTAGATCTGCCCTCCTCATACCGCTAAACCCTGTCCTAATTTGAGTTCAGGTGTTTTAGATATAATATGTAACACTGTATCCCTACAGCTACAGCCTATACAAGCTTTATCTGGAGGCTTCAGTGAGCACAAATTGCATTGGATCCAAAAGCCTCTTATGTCAGTTTTGGCTCCAGAGTCCATGTTGTAGGTGTCTCTAACTATTCCTGTAAGTCAGGTGACCCCCCGGCAACCAACAAGAGAAAGAGGGACACATGTTTTGCATGTGCCTAGCACAAAGATCAGGCAGATTTTGTGCAGTAGAAGTAAACATGCTGCCTGGCATGGCTGCCTTAGTCGTTAAAGAACGTCTAAAAGATCCCAGCCTCCTTCTATCTTCCTTTTCCTGAATGGGGAATGGGATTCATTTCACATTTACATTCTGCCAAAAGCAAAGCCCTGGGCATCACATCGCTTCCACTTCTTTTTTTTTTCTCTGCAACAGAAGTAAAGCCTTTTTTTTCCTCTGGTTTAGCACCATTACACACTGGCATGTGTCTCAGCCAGCATGGATGATCATCCCAAATCAGTTGAATCTTTGCAGTCTATATGAATTTTAAATGGTAATGGTAATTTAGCTAATGATTCGTAGATCAGCAATCCTCTACCCAGATACATTAACAGTTGTGCCAACTGTAAGTAGAGGAGACAGATCCTTTGTATTATTGAATTAGTAGTCTATACTCAGCAGGGAAGCTGGAGACATGAACTAAGAGCTCTGCAGTAATCTGTTAAGTAGCTGAAACGCCATCAATTGCCATTAGTTGACTTGTATATTAAAGCACCGGATGGTTACACCTTGTTTTTCAGTTATGTCTCATTTCTGGTAATACAAGCTTGAATACACACAAAGTGGAAGTATTTGGTAAGTTTTGGAAGTAGTTTAAGTGGAGTTTAAGCAGGCCACACAGATGTGGACAAACTCTGTTCTTCAGCTCCCCTGCTGTCTGGCTTCTAATGTGAATTTTATCAGCTGAGACAATAAGGAGAGTTTATACTGTAAGAAGTGAGGTGATTGTTTCCTTGCTTCACTAAAGCTGATATACTTAATAAATATTTGTTGCTAATTTTTGTTCATTCTGTCTGCCACTGAAATGTTACATCTTATTATGCTTCTAGATTTTTTATCAAGTAAGGTTAACAGTAGCTGTTTCTATTCTGACACGTCGCTGAAATGTGAAACTTGAATCATATTTGAAAGTAACAGCTCTCAGTCCCTTGATACTCCCACCTTGTCACACTTACCTGTCTTCACACTCACCTTCTTTTCCTTTTTTTTCTCCCTCTCGCCCCCGCTCATCTGTTCCTTGCAATAGGGGTCCTCAGGTACAGGCAACCAAAGCTGCTGCTGGTGTGAAAAAGTATGACCTTAGCAAGTGGAAGTATGCTGAGTTGCGAGATGTCATCAACACATCCTGTGGTGAGAAATCCTGAACCCACACAGTTTCACCTCACTCAACAGAACACAGTGTCTGCACATTGAGTAAACCATTAGGTGCACATTTAGGCATTAAAGCCTTCAAACTTATTTACAGTTTTCAGCCCCCACATTAAATAATTCTGCATCAGCTCATGTTTTGGCCACTCTGATACACAAAACCATGGGGTACCATCTCTCAGTGCATATGCTTTTCATCTGCACTCTCTCAGTCATTTCTCGAGTTGCCAAAGTGGCTGTTAAAAAGCTGAAACTGCAGCTGTACAGACTGAGAACACAAAATGTCGTCCCTGCAAAATCAAAAAGACCAATATGAGGATGTTCCCACAGCTGCTGTGGCTCATCGGCTTGTGTTTTAGTGGTAGAGAGAGGAAATTATCATCATTATGGAGGATGGCTGACTTTTATTCTTTCTAGTCATTCCCAGCCAACCTTCTTCTCAGTCAGCATGAAAAGCAGATGTCTTTCTGCTTGCTCCCTTGCCAGTGTCTTTATAATTGCCACTGTATACAGTACTCTGATCAGTGTTAGGCACTCTGATATCCCCGTTGGGATTCCAAGGACATCTGGCTAATTTGCTTTGATGATGCTTTGAAAAGAACTGTGCTTTAAGACTGACTGATTATAGCCTTATGTTAACTAAAGGCGCTGTATGTTTTGGATGTTTTCTTCACTGGGATGGCATTCTACACCCTAAAACACACACACACACACACACACAAACACACAGTTTTCTATAGGCATTATAAAACTACTGCCAGACAAGTAGTTGTTGTACCTCTTTACCAATTTGTAAACTATATAAATATGTAACTTATCTGTTTCATATTTGTATAGCATGTGTAGCATGTATTAAACCAACCTGTGTTATGTAGAAATGAGAGCTCATACTCTTCTAGCACATTTATTTTCCATGGCGCTCCCAATTTGTGATTGTTTTGATTTCTTGACTGCTTACTGATGTCATGTTGTATGGACAGACATTGAGCTGCTGGCATCCTGCAGAGAGGAGTTTCACCGTCGTCTAAAGGTCTATCACGCATGGAAGTCCAAGAACAAGAAACGAAATGACGACGGGAGCGATCTGAGGGCTCCTAAATGTGTCACTGACTATGGTTAGTAAACGGTATTATTCCCTGTATTCTGTTGCTTAATAATTCTTTACTGCACCTCTGAGTGCAAACAAATCCCTTCAGGGTTGCATCAGGAAGGACAGCTTGCATATAAATTGGCCAAATCAAATATGCAGAGCTACCTGTTGTGGAGACCCTTTGTGAATAAGGAAGCAGCTGAAAGTAGCTTTAAGTATGAGCATAAATCTGCATTCTCCCATACACTGTATACAACTACTGTAATAAACAGTCACTAACGTGCATATCTTACTGCGGGTTATTTTCTCCACCTCAGCCCTTCACTTTTATTGGCAGGGACCTGCCTGTGTGACCTGCACACAGATAACCTGCCTGTGTTTTCCAGCATTCAGTTAACAGATGAAATGCCAAGGCCTAAACATTCAGCCACCTTCTGTCTGACTCTGTCAAAAATAGTTGTTCTAATTAGAAAGTAACTGCCAGCCATGCCTTGTTAGGTTCAATGGTTGATAGTATGACAGCTTGCTTTCCTTCTCAATTCAACCAAGCACGGTCTGTGCCACAAGACACACACAAGTATTACTTGGCTCCTTGAAAGCTCAACAGCATACTGCATTTCTCTTCCTTTTCAATTTAATAACAAATATAGGTTGGCTGGGCAATGGGAACATTAGATGTTGCTTCTAATTTTACAATGTTTTCTTGGTTTTCTTTTTGATATGATAGCTCTTGAAAGCTGTACTTTGTTTCCTTATATTTGGATGCTGATTTTGGCCTTTGCAGATTTAGCAGGGGTCTTATTTAAGGCCACTTCATAAGAGGCTAAAAGCTGCTTTACCTGTTTTTCCATGTGGTGTTTAAATGTGTCATTCCTGGTCCTTTTTGATCTTGCATGTTTTGAAAGCTTTATTCTTTGTTTTCCTGTCCCACTCAGTTTGGTCTTTGCTTTCCCCAAAGCTGTTATAAGACCAAATAACAGTTACTTTGTTGGGAATACTTCAAGATGCAAAACCATCTCTTCTCCTGGTAAAAATCAATTTTTTTAATGATTGCGCTGTCTCGCTGCAGCTGAACAGAACCCAGCTCCTCCGATGACGGCCCAGCATCAGGAGGTGGCCATGAACCGCCAGCAGCGTTATTTTCGCATTCCTTTTATCCGACCTGCTGACCAGTACAAGGATCCCCAGAATAAGAAGAAGGGTTGGTGGTATGCCCACTTTGATGGGCCTTGGATTGCCAGACAAATGGAACTGCATCCAGACAAACGACCCATCGTGCTGGTCGCAGGTGAGTCAACAGTTAACACATATTTGTTCTTTTATTTATTTTTTTATTTTAGGGCAAGAATTGTGTAATTCAACCCAGAGGTTTCCAACGTATTTGTCTTTTGACACATCTGCACAGTAACAAAAAGGCTGTTTATTTATTTTCATTTTCTTACTCTTTTAGACTAATTCAGCAATTGTTTGACAATTGGCTCATTATATGCAATTTGGAGAACTGAGAGTTCAAAAGTTTGACAGATAGGTGCACTGGGTTTTCTTTGTGGCTCTAAAGGTTGTGCTTGAACAATTACCAGATTGGTGTTTCTACCAGACTGAGGAGAAAAGAGAGAAAAGTGTTGCAGCATTTGGATCAATCGTTAAATTTAAAAGGAGGATTTGTGTTTAGAAATGACAGCGTCCATTGAAATTTGGTAATGGAAGTCGATTACCACTTATTGTTGAGATGTATGTAATTATTAAAAATGCTCCCACAAAGATATCTAAAAGTTATAAATTGATTTGCATGCCATTGAGTGAAATAAGCATTTGATCCCCAAGCACTATTAAATGACTTAGTACTTGGTGGAGAAACCCCTGTTGGCAAGCACAGCAATCAGATGTTTCTTGTCGTTAGTCACCATCTCAGGAGGGGTTTTGGCCCTCTCCTGTTTACAGAAACTTTCTAAATCCTTTAGGTTTCTTGGCTGCGCTTTGCAACTCATAGATTCAGCTCTCTCCACAGATTTTCTATAAGACTGAGGTCTTGAGACTGGCTAGGCAACTCCATGACTTTAATGTTTCTTCTTTAGCCATTCCTTTGTTGCCTTGGTGGTATGTTTTGGGTCATTGTCATGCTGGAAGACCCATCCACAACAAACCTTCAGTGTTCTATCTGAAGGAAGGAGGTTCTTGTCCAAGATTTTATGTTGGCCCCATCCATTGGTCTCTCATTGCAGTGAAGTCCTCTTGTACCCTTAGCAGAAAAACAGCCCCAAATCACGTTTCCACCTCCATGCTTGACTGGTGGGATGGTGTTCTTTCGGTCATACTCAGCATTTCTCTTCCTTCAAACACGACGGGTCGAGTTGATGCCAAAGAGCTCGATTTTGGTTTCATCTGACCACAGCACTTTCTCCCAAAGCTTCTCTCAATCATTTAGATGTTCACTGGCAAACTTAAGACAAACTTGTACATGTGCCTTCTTGAGTAGGGGGACCTTGCAGCAAGTGCTGCAAGATTTCAATCCATTACGGCGTAGTGTAAATGGTAAATGGACTGGTTCTTTTCTACTCTACTTGACCTCTCAAAGTGTTTTATACAACATACCTCAACTCATTTACCCATTCACACAAGCACTTTTTTCCATGCCTAAGTGTTTTTCTATCTAACATTCACACACATTCACACACATTCACACTCCAATGAACGCATCTTGCCCAAGGATACTTTGACATGTAGACTGGAGCAGCCAGGGATCACACTGCCAACCTTTCAATTAGTATGTGACCTGCTCTACCTCCTGAGCTACGGCCATCCCATTCTTGTTACCAGTGTTACCAATGGTGTTCTTGGTGACTGTGGTCCCAATTGCCTTCAGATCATTAAGCTTTTACCATGTAGTTTTGGGCTCATCCACCACATTCTCAGAATCATCCTCAGCCCATAAGGCAACATCTTGCATGGAGCTACAGACCAAGGGATGTTGGTGGTCATTTTATATTTCTTCCATTTCTGATTAATCGCACCAATACTTGTCACCTTCACACCAAGCTTGTTGCTGATGGTCTTGTGGCCCTCTTCTTTGGAGAAGTTGAAATGGAAGAAACGGATTCTGTGGACATGTGTGGTTTATACACATAACAAGTTTAGATCAAGAGTATCTGTAATTGGTTGACTGATTGTAATCTATGTGCCACATGGGCACCCAGCCAATCTGTGGGAGTCAGAATTCTGGCTGGGTATCAAAAACTTCTTTCACTCAGTGACATGAAAATCAATTTGTAACTTTTATGTAATGTGTTTTTTTCTGAATCTTTTATTGATATTCATCTTGTGAAGATTCCAAAGCTTCTGGATATTTAGGCAATGCTTGTTTAGTCTACAAATTGTCAGAAAGGAGTAAAACATGCTGTTTTTCTTTACAAAAAGTACCACTTAATTCTTTAAGATATAAATCAAATCAAAGGGAAGCAGAATAGTTCATACGCTTAGTCATCAGTCACATAAGTGTTTTAACTCTTCATGATCTTATTACAAGATGAAATCTCCGTCTGTATTTTTGTTTATTTCTTTAGCCGCTAAATCCTCCTACATAATCAGGAGTTGAGCAACCAACTTTGGCACACAGATACTTGTCTAGCAAGCAGCTAGCAACAGACTAAAATGATTCTATAACATCTTATAAAAGCATCATATCAGTTTTATTTCACTGCAGTATCATCTAACACAAAACTGCCATCAGCTTACCATCAGCTTGCCATCTATCAACAGACTAAATTGACTTGTTTTTGCCTTATGCACCTACAACACCTTCCGAAAACATCCTATCATTTTAATTTCAGACAGAAATATCTCATTTATATCCACAAAAGCTAAATTATTCATGATGTATTTAAGTCATCATGTTGCCTAGCAACCACCTAGCAATGAGCTAAAATGACCCATTCTTTTGCATTTATGCACCTGCAACAACTTATAAAAGCACTTCATCATTTTCAGTTCACTGCCAGCAGTAAAAACAAGCCAAACAAAACTGTGGCATGGGAATGCACTGGTGTAATAAATGGCTAAATGATGGCTAAAACTGTGTATTGCTAGTAAACCTCTGTCCTTATTCCCCTATTGCTGCTCAGGCAAAGACGACATGGAGATGTGTGAGCTGAGCCTGGAGGAGACCGGTTTGACCCGGAAGAGAGGGGCGGAGATCCTGCCCAGGCAGTTTGAAGAAATCTGGGAACGCTGTGATGGAATTCAGTACCTGAAGAAAGCCATTGAGAACAAGCAGGCCCGCCCAACATACGCTACCGCCATGCTTCAGAATCTCCTCAAGTGAAGCACAAGATAAGGGAAAAGTCAAAAGTTTGGTCTGCATCCTGAAACGCAACACTACACACACACACACACACACATACACATGCACATACAGGTATATAAGATGCACATTCAGGAGCAGTGCACTGTACCCACAGTAAACACAGGCAAAGATGCACACACTCTTTCTGTAGGCACTCAGACATGTTCTTTACAATTTACTTTTTGTTGTTTATTTTCAGGTTTTTAACCTTTCTTTGCAGCTTGCAGTGTAACACCTCCATGATGTAGCATAAGGATTTGTGTTTTCCTCAATCAATGCTTGAATGGAATATTCCACTGTGAGGCCTTATATTGCAATAACATTACATCACTGAAGCCTTAATTGGTGCATAGCCTTTTTAAGCTATAAACCTGGAACCTTAATGGCTGCAAAAACAACAGTATATTAGACAGAATCATGAAAACCTCTGCAGACATGCTTTTAAGGGTCTATAACTGTCTTGTAATGCTTTATGCTTTTTCTGAATATTACAACCATAATTGCCATTTAGTATCTATAAATATATCTGATGTGACTATGAATAATTGCCCATGTACTAGCAGCTCGTAGGAGATGACAGTAATGAAAAAGACTGGATTTATTTTTTCAGATTTGCATACTTAAATGTGACAGTCAAGAATACAAGGCCATACAACCAAGAGACAGATTAAATTCACTTTGTATGCATTATATACACATTGATAAAAAAAAATTCAAAGGTCATATATATAAAAGACTATAATGTTACAAGTCATCCTCACAACTGCTCACAAAATAACTACATTAGGTAGGATATATTTTTTCTGGCAGAATAACAATACGATGTTTTAATTATTAACCAGCTCTGTCAACTCCTGAATTTCATGAAAAAAAGGAAACTTTTTTGTACTGTTGCTCATTTGTTATCTGAGAGGGAATTATTTTCATGTTTGTGGTTTTATGGGTTTGGGGTTGTTTTACAGACAGGCACTTGTGTGTGTGTGTCTTATGTGTGTTTATGTAACATTTTCTTAAGTTGATTACTTGACTCCTTAATTGGTTAGGCCAGGAATATCATCTTATTCAACAGTCAATCTTTGTGTAGACTCACACTTATGTAGTGAAAAATGTTGTAGTCAACAGTAATGTAATGACTGAGTCACTGTCAAGTGTTTTCCTTTTGTTTTTTCTTGTATTTTGGTCCTGAAACTGGAAGATTGTAGAAAATAAACATTTTCCTGGGTTGTTATTTTTGTTTTTTTCTTTTGAAGTTACTCTACACAACTGACACACAAATATTCACAAACAAGCTCTTAGTGGTCAGTGCTCAGTAGATGAATCTGACATCCTGATGATAATACTTGATAATAAGATTAGCATGTAGGGTAATTAAACAACACTGAGCCGATGCTTGTGTGGCCAATTATGTGATCAACAGGATTAAAATTCAAGGGTGATCATCTGTTTTCAGTGTACAGTACTTTGCACCCTTTTATGTTTCTTATTTTGCTAAGAAAATGTGGATTAGGTGCAGTGATTTATTGAAGAAATACAGTCTGTAAGGCAAAAACAGTGTTTGTACAATTCTAACAAGCTTGAAAGTCAATATTTTGTTTGACCAGATATTTATCCTTTATTCTTAAATGCAGCCTGAACTCTCTGAGGCAGATTTATTTTCATTTCTCTAAGTAGTCTTCAGGAATAGTTCTTCAGGCTTCTTGAAGGACATTCAAAGCTCTTCTTTTGATGTTGGCTGCCTTTTGTTTCATTTTCTGCCAAGATGATCCCACACTGCTTCAATAATGTTGAGGTGCACTTTGGGGAGGCCAATCTATGATAGTGTTCCATTGTGTGTTTTTCTATCCAGATATGCTTTTACTGCATTAGTTAGCAGTGTGTTTAGGATCACTTTCATGCTGAAAAATGAGGCTACAGGTGCGCCTGAAGCAATCAGGTGCTTTCCAGGTGGTACTGGATCAAAATCTGACTACTTTTCTGCATTCCTAATTCCATCAATTTTGACAACACCACTGGCTGATGTGCAGCCCCACACCATTCATCACTCCATCAAACCTGTTGCCACTGATTTTCAGGCCAATTCTTGTGTAATTTGACATACCTCAGCCTTTTCTTCCCATTGTCTTCTTGACAGCCACTGAGACCATCTCCGATGAGACTTCAGCAAACAATTGATAGATCAACTGAATAGCCAGTTGTCTCTCAGGTCCTGTGTCAGGTCATTGCTGTTTTGTTTGTTTTGTTTTGTTTTTTTGATATTTCTCAAGGACTTTCAAATACTGCTCAGTGTTTTTTAGGCTGGCCACTTCTTCTTTTGTCCTTGATTTTTCCTTGAACTTTTTAAGGATACACTGCACACCATGCCAAGATATTAAGCCAAGTTGTCAGCTAATGTTGCTTTGGGAATCACCTTGTTTGTGCAAAAATTATATTTTACGCCTGTCAAACTGTGTTATCTTTGGTAATTTCACTGATTCAACTACAAGCATGGTGACCAATTGCGGTTTTGCAACAGGCTGGTAACAGCAAAATATCTAAAGATATCATTTAAAATTGGTTCTTTGCTAAATTGTGTTATGTGTAGCCACAACACTGGTTCATCCCTTGAAAAGCAGCCAGTATTGCCAACTATTGCTCAAGACCACTTTTTAAAAATTACAAGAAAATCTGGCTCTTTGGAAGCAAAAAAAATAAAGAAATGAGGCGTGTCTCAATATTTCTGCAAAGTACTGTATTTTCTATTTATATTTAATTAATACCAACATGAAGCAATAGATGTTTAGAAAATAAATAACCATTTGTACATGTGACCTGACTGTAAGTACATGTAGGTTATTCAGCTATAACAGCAATGAGAACTGAAAAAACAATAAGTGGACATTACCGTGCTCTTATTGCAAAAACCAAGGCTGTCAGGCTTTAAACTCATTCTTTATTCATTTTCTTTTTCTTCTTACATATGATTAAATTATACAGACCTAACACATTATGAGTTGCCAAAAACAAAGAAAACATTTTTGTTAATTCAAAAACATTTTATTCTTTTGTTTTTATTCTTTAAAAAAAAAAAATGCCCTGGTCTTAGTGGACAAATGATTAGTGGTGAAGATTGGAAATGGTACAGGCAGACCAAATACTTTACGCATTCAGTGTCTTTTTGGAACACAAAAATGTTAAAAGATGGCATTGCAATAAACAATATTATAAAGTCTAAAAAGATACCACCTTGTGTATCAGTTTGTAAATAATAAATACCTCATTGTGAGGAAATAAAATCCTTTGCCAAGGCTATACAGGAAATGTTCCTACCATTCAATATATAAAATAAATATTTGGTTCCAGTTGAACACAGCCTAAGTGCACCGCAATATCCATAGCTCTTTGTCTAACAAGACACTTTCATCACTATGAACAATTAAACTCAATCACTGCTTTATGGTATCTGCATCTGCACATGCTGCCCATATACAGTTAGACAGCAACAACAGTTTTTTTTTTTCCTTGTTTCACACTGCGTTGACAGATCTTCAAACGAACAAGGAGCCATCAGAGAACTGTTACTTCGAAACATTCATTATCCGCTGCCCTTAAAACATGACACGTCCTGTATTCATTTGACAGTCGCCACATCTGGAACAGACAAGAGGAAGAATAAAAACGGACTCATTTCTGGTGGAATTATACATGACAAAATCCCCTGTGAAGCTACAAGTTGCTTGCACTGCTTAAATCATGAGGTACATGTTGCAGAAGCACTGATCAGCAGAGTCTCATCTTGAAACTAGTCATTAAAGGTTATAGCATACGCTTTCTAGAATTTATTTTGAGGGTGTTAATGCAATAAGTGCATAAATGTCAAAAATGATTTTGGTTTGTGAGTAAAAAAATGTAAGCAGTTGCACGCACAGATGTTTTACCTTTGCAAACGTCATATAGCTGGAAAATATGTAGGGTTTAAAGTTATTAAATTTTGGAATTTTTTAAATGATTAACTATCTAAATTGCAATCAGTGGCTATTACTTAAATATATTGTACATCTTACATTACTTTATGATGTACATTTCCAAAATATGAGTTAAATCCCTTCTGGGGTTTTTTTTTTCAGTTTTGTGGTTTTAAAACTTTCATTTTTACCTCATTGTGTGGTAGACAATGATGAAAGTCCACCATTTCTGAGACTAATCTTTCTGATCTTGTTGTGTAGAGTTGTCTGGGGATCTGTGGAAACAGGGAGTAGATGAGCTATCTATTTACAGTGCGCTTCAATAATGTATTATTAAAACAGAGCTACTTGAACCAGACAAGTATATACAATGCAAATGAAAGCAAACACTGTACTGTTCAAGGGTCTGGCGGATCTACTCTAGGAGATTCTACCTACACCAACTACCACACAGTTCACTGTTAAAACTATACACAGTCGTTGGATTTATACAAAGCAGTTGTGGATTATGTGTGCCGTAACAGTTCTTAACTGTTTGATTCTGTGGGTAAATGCCACTGAGCATCTACTGAATATACCAGAGGATGCTCAGTCCCAGTGAACAGTTTCATCTCCATCCATCCATCCATCCATTTTCTTCTGTTCATCCAACTGAGAGTCATGAAGCCTATCACAGCTATCATGAGGTGAGAGGGTGAGTACACCCTCGGCAGGTTGCCAGTCCATCACAGATTATATTATCATATTAAAAGATATTTTGAAGCTACTTCAAAGCACTTTTGAATGCAAATGAAATGTCAGCCTAGATTAAATGCATGGAAGGATGGAAGATCAACTCAAACTTTGCACCAAGTTTTAAAAAAAAAACAAGTTGGTTAGAGTATTTTAGGTATTAGTAGCTGAAGGTCTGAGGTTAGTAGTTTAATCGATTTAGTCTTCTGTGCAGCACAGCACAGTGTACCTCGATACTCAGATGTATATTTTCAATTGAGGCAAAATGTTCTTGCTCAGAGTGTTGGGACTGGGATGAGGCAGAACTCGATGGACATGGTAATGTGGACACGTGATTTAAGACACCATCATCATTCTCAAATACTGGATTCTCCCTCAAGCTATTCTCAAAGGCATAAGGGGCAAGGGTATGCCTACAATGTAAAGGAGATTAGGTGGTGAATATGAATGCTTTTGAAACAGCAGGAAACACACTTCAATTGGCAAAATAGTCATATAT
>JASGAU010378375.1:13411-28757 GCA_030220045.1 Australoheros facetus
CTCATACTTACACCAATGTTACAGCCTTTCTGGTTTTTATACATTTCTTGTTGATGAATATTAAAATGCCAAGGACGGCGCAAACAAGGCAGAGACTTCCCACAAAGCAGGTTACAATTAGTGAAGGGTCTACCGGCACTGACACCAGCTCATTGCAGCGTTCGCCATGATAGTGCCAGTATTTACCCACAGGGCATCTAAAAGAGATCAGAAAAATGCATGCAGTTATTATAATATTATGGTAAAATTAGAATGTATAATATTTGGACACTAACGCAGTGTTTGTTAGGATAGTCAAATTTTTATAAGGAACATGAGGAAACTGGACAAGTGACTCAAGAGCTTTTTATTGGCAGGTGTGGGCTTTTCCTTTCTTTCATTGGTTTAGCAGAAAAAAAAGTTTGCAACGTTTCATTTGAAAGCTGTTACTGTGAATCCAGAACGAGAGCTCTCAATCCAGATGGATTGTATATGTCACAAAAGCAAAACAAGTCCAAGAAACAAGAGAATGAGCAGGAATATAAGAATGGCCAAATCAATGCTGAGCTTGGTCAATTACAAAGGCCTGGTCAGCCACTGAAGACAACAGTGGTGGATGATCATTGGATCCTTTCCTTGATGAAGAAAACCCCTTCAAAATCTCACCTCAAGTGAAAAACACTCTCCAGCATATAGACATCATTAAACAAGTCTTCCACAAAGACAAGACTTCATATGAGCTTCACTACATACTGCAAACCATTCATCAACCTCAAGACTAGAAAGGCTATTTTAGCAAAGTGTATAGCCTTTCAAAAACATCTCATAAAAAAAAAAAACTGATGACAGATGAAATTCAAATCAACATGTAACAGAAAGATGCAGAGAAAAAAAGCATGGAAGCAGACCACAATGGTTTATCATCCACAGCATCTGTGAAACATGCATGGCCATGCATTCCAGTGGGATTGAGTCACTATTGTTTACTGATGATATAATGGGCAAAGCCAGATAAATCCTATGTTTTTTACTCTGCATAGCTTATTGCATGGAACGTCACAGGACATCGACCTAAAACTAAATACTGCAAATGCAACCCAGGTAAAGAAGGTAAAGAAGCAGAATATTCTGAAAAGGCTGAGTGCTATCCATGAGCTCCTAACTTCAGGCAATAATTCGTGATAAATGATTTATAATATACTGTTGACAACACAGTCCACAAATTTCCAGAAAGTTTTAAATGACATGTTTGGTCAAACTGGGGGGTTAAAGAAAGTCTATATTTAAAAGGCATATTTGTCATTTAATTTCAAATCTACTGCGATGAAACACAGACCTGATATTCCGAGAACTGTGCCACTGTTTGCAGACCTAACTGGAAGTTATAAAGAAGCACCTGTTAATGTAACCACGTTTTTCATAGCAGAAAATGAAAAATTATTGTTCTTTTCCCTGAGAAATGTGGGAAAGAGCCTATTATTGCTTTCACTTTCCTGTGTCTCAATAAATACTTTATGGTGTAGATATAAATATGCATAAAAATGCCATTAGGCTACAGCTTTTATCACAGCTTTGTTTTCAAAATTCTCGGCTTTCTATTTAAAAGAAACCCGATGACTGAAAGATCCTTGCATTATGTCACACCCTGTAATAACATTCCATTTTAACATTAATTCCTGATCAATTCAAAAAGCCTTTAAGAGTTGGATGTTACAATGACACAAAACTACGATAATAATTGTGGGAGAAAATGAGTAAATATACATTTTCCTCTCGACTGCACTGATTCCTGATTCCATGTCTTTAAATTTTATTAAACAGAATTGCAGAAATCAACATTTTTCAGCAGTCAGCTTTCAAGTCTTGGATGACCTTGAGTAAACTGCAAAGCAAGGGTTTGAAAAAAAAATCCCTGCTCATGGTTAAACCAGCCTTACAATTCAAGATAAAGTCAAAAAGAAGAAAAGTAAAAGCAAACATGATGGATTTCCAACTTCAAGGCTCTGCAAGTGACATCAGGGAAACAAATGCAAAGGCAGCCAGTCAAAAAGAAGTTAGTAAAAACTTTAAGGTCATTTTGTTGGTGCTGCCTTTCATTTATCAGCTTGCGTGTACCTGCAGGTGGCTCCATGGCCTGGGATTATTTCACACAGGCCTCCATTCAGGCAGTAGTTTGGCTGCAGTGTGCAGGTGCTCTGACAAGGCAAGCCGTCCACAATGCTGTAGCCTGGATCACACAGACACTCTGCCTCATCAGTCCAACTGTTTATCACACAGCGTGAAAACTCATTGCAGGCCAGGAACTTGCAGGGATCTGCCTGGTCAGCTAAAGGCAACAGAAACGGGAGAGAGGTGAAAGAAATGTAGACCAGAGAGGTGAATGCTTACCAGCACTAATGCAGTCACTCCCTGTTTACAGATTCAGAGGGGAAATAAAAGGACATTTTGCCTGACATGACTAGAGATGTCTGCTTTCAGCATAGTGTGTTTATAATGAGGTTGCATACAATCATGAACTCATCTCATCAAAAAGATGCACAGCACCTTATTTACAGTCTATAAACAGACAGCAGGAGTTCCATGTTGTCAACAGGAACTCCGACCTTGTGGCATGGATGAGCATAATTCACTGCAAGTGCAGACTATGGATTTTTGTTCTCTATTCATACTTTACTCACACAACAGGGGAATGAACTGTGACTCTAACTTTGCTTGGAGATACACAAATTTAAAGGTACAGAGTGTAAAATCTCGCCACTAGATGTCAGTAGATTGCAGATTGCAGTCAACTGAATTCTGTTTTCTTACCCCTCCAGAGTCAAATGCAGAATCCTAGCTACAGTGGCCTCTGTGGGACAAACAATTCTGCCCACTGTTCATCTGTAGTGACCGTAGCCTGTCAGTCGGCTGTTTACCTCAGCTCTCAATATGACTGTGGTGTGAATATGCTTGGTGTCCACAGGCATCAGTGGTTGGAAGACATAATTACACACTAGTCAATGTATATTTATGAGCACAAAATTATTTTTTCTTATAAATAACCTAAAAAAAATACTCACTGCACCTTTAAAGTTGTTCAGCACAAGTTGAACAGAAACAAATCAGAGCAGTGGCCAAGCGAGGGCCTCTAACCTGGTTCAATGTCCAAGGAGCGACTGTCAATCTCAATATCAAGCCGTTTGGAAGCTGCGTTACAGAAGTCTTCAAGCACACAGTGCACTGCTTCTGTTACATTATAGGGTACGGGCTTGTCCAGTTTCATCCTGCTGTTTACCACGACACTTCCATTCCTGAAGTTAAGAATCTCCAGCTGCTTAAATCCAGTCAAGTTGGACTGTAAATATGGCAAAAGCTGTGGAGAATGAGAGGAAAAGAGTATTAATTCCTGAGAAACCCCTATTTATTCACTTTATTTAGCTGCTCTCTTTTATTGTTTAGTTCTTAGAGATTAGTGAAGTTAGTAATCGGTGTGAAAAAATGCATGAAAAACACCATGAATTTCTTTCTTGACTTAAGAAAAAGACTTTCAATTTGGGTTTAATTAAACTATGCAAGACTCATACCACTCTGTGTCAGTAAAGACCTGCATCCTCCGAAGATGAAGACCGAGAGGAAGAGACTGTTTAATCCTGTGGTTTCACTACCACTATGATTAAACTGCTTTTTTTTTTTTTCTATTCAGGTCACTTTTAACAGTGTAAATGCTATGAATAGTTCATAATTAAATTTTGATGTGAGCATGAAATCCTGGTATCACTGCTCTGACTGTGTAATTAGATCCAGAATTAAATTAGGCCTATGTTTATAGGCATTAGTATAAGAACATAGAGCCTGCCAACTCTAGTCCCAAAAGAGTCCAAAAACACAGGGAAAAAAGGATGCACTTAAAAAAGACTTAAATGTCAACAAAGCTGTCTCAAATCTATCTACAGCATATACTGTACTGCTTGGTAAAAGATTTAATCTGAAGTGCAAAGTAACACAAAGGCAGGCAGTAAACGCTTATTGCTGGAACTAGTATCGCTGCGTCATTTAACCTTAGTTACGCTGCTCTACAAAGCCAAAGTGCAGGAGCAACAGTCAAGACTGATTTGAGAGCAGTATTCTTTTTATCCAATCTTTTTTTTTAAATCATTATTTCACAGAAAATATGAATGTTTGGGNAGCGGGGGCAACAGCCTTACCAGAGCTTTTTTTTTTTCCTTTTAGCTTTTTTTTTTTAAACGTTTTAGCATCCAATTCTGATCTAATCATAATGGGTAGAAAAATCTAAATTACATAAAGTACCTCTTAGCACATTTATATTTATAGTAACTGCAGGGTCATTTCTATGTTCCCAGGGTCCTATTTTGGCTCCCAGTTATGTCTGTTTTTTTTCCCCTCGTTTATATTGTTCATAAGACACTATAACATTGCTTCAACATCATCAACTGACCAATCATGTTGTTGTATTGTCATTAATTAAAGAAAAAAAAAAAGGGGGGGGGGGTACCAAACCACAACTCATCTACTATGAGAAGACGTACCAAAAGGAATTAAGTCCATGTATGCATGCAATTGTCATGAGTGAATGGATCAATACAGATTGTGACATGGATCTTGTGTGAAGTCAACGAGTCTCCAACCTCTTCAAGAATTTGGTCACAGTCAGGTTTAAGAAAAGATCACGGTTACAGTGGCAACCATATGATCGAAAGCTAGGCAGACAAAACTGATGGCAAACTTCTGCACTGAGTAGCATTTCTCTAAGTCACAAAACTGGATTGATTGTCCCAGAAAAGCATTATAATGATGCATTCATTCAAACAGACTTACACACTGATTAGTGGACAATCTTGGCCTTGATCCCAATCAGAAAGGGCTCTATGTTCCAAGTATACAATGTCAGCATGTAAAGCACATGAGAAACTTAAACATCCTCTATATTTGCTTACATTATATAACACGGGTAAGGTGATAGTGTTGATCCAAACACAATAGGAGGATGTTAGTTAGGCCCTGAGAGGAAAGGACCCTGGGAGCATAGGTAATGGTCTGTTAACAGCTATTTCTGCATCATCTGACACTAGTGGGATTTATACAATCTAAGCTGGTTAAGTTGATTGTAAAGTGTTAAATTATAAATAAATGAAGTAAACTAACTCATCAGGTCCATTCGCCAAACAAGCTCAAGACTCAAGAACACATTCACTTCACTGCTTCTGTATTTTGTCTTTGAAGGGCAGTACAGAGCACAGAACCAACAATGGCCGCTGTGTTTTAACTTCAAGTTATTTTTAACTTCTCACATTGATGGTTTTAAAATAATCGCACATACTCAGACTTGTAGTGAGAAGCCAATCTTTTTGTGACTTTGGACTGATGGTGGTGGGGCTATTTAGGCAGGAAGGAAGTCAACCAGCTCAAGTAATGGGCCTACATCAATGTCCATCGATCTGAACCACTCTCCTTCAAGCCATTCCATGTTCACTACAGATGAGGCAAACATCAAACCACCACAGTGTGAGGGAGAGAGATTACGATGCTTTAGCAGGCCTGGCTGTTGAGAAGGAGATAAGAGGCCTTAAGGAGCTCTGCTCTGATCTGGTTATTTCACTTATCATTGACAGGCAGTTTACTCTCGGCTAGCTCCCTACAGTTAGCAGTCTTGCAGAGAAGACAGGAGCTTCTAGAGGGTCTATCATCCAGAACAAATGGGCCACAGCTTGCAGTATAAGTACACACACAACCTGGTGTTTGGTCATCCATTTGTATCCATGCAGAAAACTACTGAGTTATACTCGCCCACTTTAGATGACAAATGTAGCTCTGTTGACTTTCACGCAAGGTCAAAGTTGATTTCTTCACAACAAACCTCACTAGAGTACGTACTATGACTCAAGAGATACTGCACATTGCTATGTTGTGTATATACGCTAAACCTTTGTAGAAAGCATGGCACAAATATAGTTATAATTTCATATATTGTGTCAATCACATTTACTTGTGTGTGGTTACACATGTATCTACTGGTTCTTGCTTTGCAAAACCCAAATGAAACATCCCTTCACCTGCGTAAAAGATCCCAAAGAATATTATGCTTCCATAGAATATTTTTTTCTGATTTGCTCTGATTTACTTCCAACCTCCATATCCAGTTTTATTGGTTGCTTCACAAACCAGTAGGTACAGGAGTAATGGGCGGAGTGTGGCAAAAGAAAACAAGGGAAGTATCAAGGAACTGTGGGCTAATTGTTTATATATATTTGTGCAAAACAAACAAAACACTATATCAATTTAAATGGGCTGCATAATATACATATTTGGCATTTTTTAGCTTTCGTTTCTTCTATTTTTCAGCAATTTATAAACCAGCTTGGATAAGCTGGAGCCTTTATTTAAATAGCCCATTTAAAGGAAGATATATTGAGAAATCCAAATGGGTTCTGACAATATAAAGTATTAATACTTACCAGTTCAAACATCTGAAAACATTAGTTTTGACAGTAAGCTAAATACATTAATTAATAAGGAGAACTGCAGAAAAAACGGTTTGGGCAACCATTAAAGATTGGAGATGGAGTGTTGTTTCTATTCTATTGTTGTAGGACTTTATGATAGATAGATAGATAGATAGATAGATAGATAGATAGATAGATAGATAGATAGATAGATAGATAGATAGATAGATAGATAGATAGATAGATAGAGATTTTTTATTTTTTTTTAATGTACAAAATATTTCTTCATGCAGTTTGTGTGTTACTACTGTACTTCCCACCTCACAATCTAGCCTCTGGCCCAGTAGTGGGATAACTATCGAAAAAATTATCTATTCTAAACCTATAGCTTTTTTATATTCTTGTATGCTATTTAAAAGCAACTATTTAAAAAATATCCCAATACATTATTTTCCACTCATTATTTTCTACTTGCTACCATATTCCCACCTGCCCCAGTAGCTTACATTCCCTATGCTCTCTGGCATTACAGCAAACACACAATCCAATTTGTATTGATGCAGTTTGATGCTAAGGCCTTTACATAACAGAACGCAGGGCTCTTCTGAGAGAGCCTAAAAATACCTAGGGGTAAGCCTTGAAACTAAACAGAGATGTCAAGTGATGCTTCTTTCTTTGATGCGTGCTAACAGGTGCAGATTTAAAGAGACATCCTCCTCATGTACGGTACATACATGCTAGCAACTAATGCACATTTAAAAGCCATACAGAAAAAGATAAATATTTTTCCTTGAAAATGCAACAAATGTCACTTTTAAACATTCCCTTATGCACTTCATACACTCAGATATTTAAAACAAAATAACATCATCCAGCTTTTGATATGCTTTATTTCATTTTCCTGTTGCCAATAGTCATACATACATGAAGTATGCCTATTATACCATTCAGTAATATTGTAGCAACATCCATGCAGATGTCCATGTAAACCTGACTGACATCACACTAAGCAGATGGAAACCATTAATAGCACAATGTGTGTGGTGCTGGAATTACCTAAAGCTGCTTACCTCAGGTCACAAACCAATGACTAAGGCAGACCAAAGTCCCATGATTCACACGACCCTGGGCTAGCTTGCTTTCTAGCTTATACAAAATTCATAAACCTGTATGACATTTCTACTATATTTGCTAGGCCTGCTATCATATGTATTCACTTACTCTCCAGGTTAATCTTTAAGGCCCCAAACAAGTAAAAATTACACAGGCCAATAAATGAGTGACAGTGCAAAAATAAACTCCAGGTATTGTAGTAAATAACTAACTACAGGAGACTTTCGCTGCATACTGTATTAACCTGAAGAGGCTTACACTGTAGACACAAATACAAATTCACAGCCCAACACATATTTCACAAAGCAGTTTTAGCTAATAGCACATTTACAGTACTTCCCACAGAGCTTGTGAGCACAAAGAAATAGACTTTGCTTATAGCGTTCTTATTTAAAGGAATAGATCACAAATGTAGCTTTCTGTGAGTTATATGCTACTCTCACTCTTATATATGAAGCAACAAAAGCAACAACCAGAATAGAGATGGTTAGCTTAACTTAGCATAAAAAATGAAATCCTTAAAGCTCATTAAGGAAAAGCACAGAAACAGCTAGTTGGACTGGTTTATTAATTTTTAGAGAAATTCATGGCTACCCCTCTGTTCAGCCACATGACGGTGGCTCTCTTTTAGCTTGGAAACATCACTGTGGTAAGTTATGCTGCTTGTAACAGTTTTTTGTCAGATGATATTCCCCATGAGTGATATAAATTCTCACTCTAGAGAATCCTATGTTATACGAAACCTGTGAGCTGTAGGTTAGTTATTCCACCAAGTGAAACTATGCCATACAGCTACAGTAGCTACAAACTGTCTGCATGGCACTAAAGAATTTTACATGCATTCAGCCAGTTAGGCCTGAATGCATGGCTTTATGCCTGGTTTTGATTTTCTTGATTTACACACCTAGAATTTTTTAGGAAAAAGTCTAGGTGTGTTTTGCAAAAGTCAAAAGAAAAAAAAAACTCGCTATATCCAATTTGCTTCATAGTACAGCTCAGTGCAAAAGAAAACTGTAGTACAAATCAAAAAATTAAGGCAAAATGCTCAAGCCCACCCAAAATCAGAACCAGATTCACAGATAAAACCTTTAAGTATTAACAGCTATAGCAGAAGAGTAGATGGTCTACTACGAGGTTGAAAGTAAAGCTGCAATTTAAAGCTGAATAATTTAGAACTGTTAGAAATATTAAATGCTTTCATGATTTTTAGATACTGCATTTGGAAAAGGTTAGTTAGGAAACAAAGATTGTGCTTTCTCTGAAGCATTAGAGAAATATTGCAGTTCCAATATGGAAAAAAATACCGGTATGGAGGCTAAAGTTGTCTGTCTCCTAAGCCCAGATTTACTGGAAGCTCCGGGGTTTGGTGAATTTCTGGACCCAGAGAGCTGTGTCTGAGTGAAACAGAATAATTTTACCAGCTTTTCACTTATACTGCTGACACAATGGCTCATCTGAAATGAAAGCATTACTATACTGCAATTTTGACCAAGAGTTTGGCGACTGTTTAAAGCCTTATTTCACTTTATAAAATGTTTGTGAAAATAACATTTAATAATGAAAAATATATATTTTTATAATTCACTACATTCATTTTTAGGATTAAAAGCAGTTGTGAGGATAAGGCTTATTGCACAGTGCTTCCTCACTAGTACAGAATAACAAAACACAGATTAAGAAACAACTTGGTGTAAACCCATTTCCAAAAATTTGGAACAATATCTATTTTAAGGTAGATAAAAAGTGAACACATTCTTTCAAAGACAAAAGAATCCTGAATTAAACATTTGATTTTTTCTCCTTCGCATAGGGTTTAAGTGATTGGTAAATTATTTAGTTGTGTTTTTATTAGCATTTTACACAGTGACCCAATGTTTTAGGAAAATGGGTTATGCTTTAAATTTGATCTACAACCAAAATACATATTGCACAAATGATGTATGATCCCAGATTTCAGCTTTGGGCTACAGAAGAAAGTATGAGAATGAAACATGGAGAAGCATGATATCAAGCACAAAAGCTTGTGTACCTACCAGTTCAAGAAATGTATTCTCCAGTGTCTTATACTCAGGAGAGCTCTTGTTGAACAGGCCATCAGAAAACATCATGTTAGTGACCCTCAAGCTAAAGAAAACCACTAACTCTTTGCTCTTATCCACTGCTGTCGTCAGAGGTGTGCTGGCTTGTCTAATGATTGGTGCAGCAGTGGACTCGTATGGGCGTTCATCAGACTCTGAGGCGAATCCACTACCACTCTCCTCTTCCTGGGGCTTGGACATTTCAGACTCTGTACCATTCTGACTCAGTCCTTCTTCCTCCTGAATATTTGAACTCTCAGCAGTAAGATTCACTGAGACTGGGGCTACTCCACTGTGCCCTCCACTTGACTCACTGGCATCCTCAGGGGTTTCATTGCTCTCCACAGGGGATGGCAGTAAGTTCACATCTGTTTCTGGTT
This sequence comes from Australoheros facetus, assembly GCA_030220045.1. NCBI lineage: Eukaryota > Metazoa > Chordata > Actinopteri > Cichliformes > Cichlidae > Australoheros > Australoheros facetus. The sequence goes on from JASGAU010378375.1 coordinate 23,402, forward strand.
CACTCCCTTGGAATGTGTCCTCAAGCAATGATGGGGTGGAAACTGGGGCTGCTGTTTCTGTGATAGACATCTCCAAAACTGTGGGATGTGTAGGCAGTGGTAGGTCAAGGCTAACCTCAGCATCAGTCACAACTTCTTCAGGTTGGCGGTTTATAGTTGTTACAGAAAGATCCTCATCCTTTTGCTCTGGATGCTTATTCCCCCCATCAGCTCGTCCGGATTCTTGTAAAGTAAGACACAACAGGAAAAGGACCAAGGTATTTGTATTTACATATACATGTGGACTTAAGGTTATGTACAACAATGACTGCAATACATGCAGGGCCAGGTTGAAGCAAGGAGCGATGGGCACTCATGGAACTAGAGTTACATTAGTAACTATATTTTTCTTTGAGAACTTTTTTTGGTGGAACCGTTTGTAGCCGTTATTCCCACAAGGACATCTTATGACCTTGATCAACTTATATTAAAAAATACTACATCAAAACGTATATTATATATAACTTTTTGTGGTGTATTTTTACATTGATTTGTTGCACAGAAGACAAAATGACTCATTGTCTAGCTCGACTAATGTGCAGGCCACTTATGCATCATAGCATGCTGTTTCAGCCAAATCTTGTTATCTTCCTGCTTTGATCATTTGACTGCATGTTTGAGGCCATGCCAGTTTATTCTGTACCCTGATTTTTGCTGCTGTTGCTGTTAGCCAAGCCACTTCAGTCATTGTAATATTCACTCCATGTTATAACTTATTGACACACCACTTTCTTTTGTTTTTGTCATTTTATTTATTTTATTTTCATTTTAGAACCAGTGTAAAGAACCAGTTAGCCTTGCTTAGCTTACAAACTGGAAGTAGAGAGGAAGAGACTCTTGCTAGAATGCTAAGTCTTACTTGTTTAATCAATAATTAACAAAAATGTAAAAACACTGATTTGTGGGTTTTTATGGCAGTATACTTACTTAAAATGTGGTCATTAGATTTGATGTATCAGAATCATCTACAGTCATGTGAATACAGATCTGTGAAAACCCAAGTGCAACCTTACTTCTTCCATAGGAATTAAGATAGTAAATAGCAGCCAGGTGCTGTTAATTAAATGCAGTTGATTAGTTGTTCATCAGCAATCAGTCTGGTGCATTCAGGTGTGTGTTAACACAATACCAAGGAGGCAAGACATCAGGAATTATCGTAGAGAAGCAATTGTTGCTGCCCATCAATGTGGGAAGGGTTATAAAGTCATTTCTAAACAATGTGAAATCTGTCATTTTATAGTAAAAATAGTTACTCCCAAGTAGAAAACATTCAAGACAGTTGCCAGCAAATTCACCAAGGTCAGACCATACAATTCTCAGAANCCCCCCCCCAAAGAAAAACCCAAACAAACAAACAAAACAAAAAAACAAAAGGTGCATCTTAGACTCTATAGGCTAGTTAGCATATTAAATGTTAAAATTTGTGACAGTGCAATTAGAAAAAGAATTAACAAATATAGAATTTTAGGAAGGGTTGCCAGGGGACAGTCTCTTTTTTTCTGAAAAGAATGTAATAACATGGCTTAGTTTTGCAAAGTTGCATCTGAACAAACCACAACGCTTCTGGAAACTGTCAAAAAAAAACTGTCACGCAGCAGGACAATGACCCAAAGCACAGCAACAAATCTACAACAGAATGGCTGAAAAAGAAAAGAATGAAAGTCTTGCAGTGGCCCAGTCAAAGTCCAGACCTCATCCTGATTGAAATACTGTGATGGGACCTTATGAGAGCTGTGCATAAATGAATGCCAACAAACAACAATGAAATGAAGTAACACTGTAAAGAAAAGTGGGCCAAATCACCTCTGCAACAAAGTGAGAGACTAATAAAGTATATAGAAAACAATTGCTTCAAGTTACTGCTGTTAAAGGTGATTCTAAAAGCTACTGAATCATGGGATGCAGTTAGGTTTTCACATCTTTATCACATGACTGTAACTCCAGGACAGTGAAGTAATGTATTTCTTAGACATGTTAAACTATTCCTCTCAGTAGCTTTAGGGCTGGTAAAATAATCACATTTCAAACCATCTGATGGTACCACAAAATGGTCTTTATCAACTTGTTCCAATGCTCTGAAGCTGCATGATGTTCACACTGTGTAAAATATTCAAACCCAAAACTCCAAGTGCATGACAGCTCCATTCCATTAAATAAAAAATATTGCAGATGTGTTACGTATCATTTTATATACACATTTCTCCTAAAGCCTAAGGACATGCCTGACATATTGTGTATCTTTGGAAACTCCTCTAGAATTTAAAATGAAGTTGTTACTGGTTTAAGTTTGCCTACACAGCATGATAATGTAATGACTTGACCAGTGGCAGGTTGCTACTTATTAATGGGTTTTAATATGACATATCACCTCAGCAGGAAACATTTCCATGTGCAAAATTGAACCACCAAATCTAATTGTACTGACATTCCTATTTCCTCTGAAATAGGAATGTCAGTACAAATACATTTGTAAAAAAAAAAAAAGATTTTATTTATCAGGAGTGTTCTACTGCGTGTTAAGTTTTAAGTGATTTTTATATGATTTGCAATTGTTTAAAATCAACATGACAGATATATTACCATATTAACTATTACCGGTACCTTGTATTACCAAGTTCAAGTTACTTTCAGGCTCAGTTATAAGTAATAAGGTCACATAAGCACCCAATAACTGTGGATTAGAACTCAAATCATTACATAAAGAGTTGCCAAAAAATGTCACACTTACTTCTATAATTGTAAATTTTCATACTACTCAAAACCTTTTAAATGGCTTTGATATGCAAAATAGGGGTTAAGCATTCTTTTTATTTGTCTTTTCTGTTACTTTTTGGATATTTATTGATAAATTTTTGGTATTGTAAACTGCTTACCTCGTCTGAGGTTCTGTTGTTTTCATATACCCACTTAAGCTGTTCGTGCATCTAAGCATCCAGCCCTTAACAGCAGGTCATCCTCTAGCAGCTTTACCACCATTAAGAGTAACAAGATATAGAAAACCAATAATGATGACAAAGTTGTTGAGTTGTTCTGAGGTTCTTCCTGTTGTCTGTCAATACCTTTTAATGGAATCCCCACCACACAGACCGGTGGGTTAATAAATAAAGCTTTGACTTCCTGAAACATCCTGCTTTATAAACAACACTTAACCTGAAGAAGCCTTACCTTCTGTCACCTCTTCCACTGATTCACCCTCACCTCCATCGTCATGTTCAGTTGATGCTATCTCCTCCACCTCCATCTCTGCTTCCTCCACCTGCTCTGTGATAGTCTCCACTTTTGTTCCTGGTGTTATAATGACTTGCTCTGCAGTTCCTTCTGTGGACTCCTCTTCTACTGCTGCCATTAAAGGGTTCTCCACTGTGACAGCAGAAGTGACTTCTGGGAGGATGTTGGGAATGAAAGGCACGAAGGTGTGTGTTTCTGGCTTGACAGGAGAATCTTCTAATGAGGTCTCAATCACTCCCAAGGTGGGAAAGAAACTTTGGGTGAGAGTGTTGAACTCTGTGGATGCCTCTGTGGTGTCGTCCTCAGATATTACAGTCTCAACAGGGTTTATGCTGAGCTCCGCAACTGGATAAACTGTGGTTACTGAAAAGGAAGTGTTAAAATACTCCCATGCTGCAAGACTAAGCTAATATTTAATTCAGGAAAACGTGAGTATGATATTTTGCTTACCAGCCTCAAAGCTGAGTGTTTGTATGTCCAGTGGTAGTGATGTCTCCTGTTTTAAGGCTTTTACAATGATGTGTTTGAGTTTAGGAGCATTTACATCTTCGTCGGCATCTGCACCTGGCTCCCCATAAGCCTCGGGTTCCTCATTGAGCTCCGTTTCCCCATTAAAGACCACAGCGTAGCGCACAGACACATCCTCCGACCTGAGCAGCAAGTCATATCATGTCAGGAACCCGTACAGCATACAGACGTCAGTGGTAATGGATATCAGCAATGAAATCTTTCAATAAAAGTTTTTTCAGGAGAAGACTAAACAAGGTTTTACTATAATAAATTTTGTTTTAAAACATTTTTACTAAAAACCTTAATTAAACATCATTCAACTCACTGAAATCCAAGAACACTTATCTCTTTGAATCCTGGAACTTTTTCAAACGCATGAAGCATCTGGATTAAAAAAGAAAGAAATTAACAACATCAAAATAAAATACATGAATTTCCTATTCTTACTGCTCAAAAAATTAGGGGAATACCTGAGGAATTTTTTAACTTGAATCCACCCTGGAAGCTATGGAATGGATAAATATGGTAATCATAAGGCATATTTTATGATTACTATCGTTATAATTGTAATAGCCACAGTGAACTAAAGTTAACATAATGCTCTTTTGTCAGTTCAGGAGATTCTACAACATTATTCGAACATCTTAGGCCTTAAAAGCTATCTGTACTAGGTAAACAATGCACGACACTATTACAGAAAGATTTTCTTTTATCACAATTTTGATATTTGATTGATTGATATGATTTTTTTTTTTTTACTGTTTTTATTGCTAATAGAGTTGCTTATGAAAGCATTTTTGCTGCTCCCTTCACTACACATGTGCTGCTCTAAAAACTGGGTTGATTGCCTTTCATTCAGAAATATAGTCCTGTGAAAACTCTATGCAGTCCTGCACAGAGAAGCATGTATATAAAAAGATACACAACACATCTACAGTCTTTTTAGTGAATGAAATGCTGCAGTCGTGCACATGGGGTTTTGGGTTTGAATATTTTACACAGTGTGAACATCATGCAGCTTCAAGTTGATATGGACCATGTATGGTGTTGTCAGCTAGTTTGAGAGCTGAGAGCTTCTTCTCTTCAGCTCTCAGCAGAGATGGTTGCACTTTTCTTCTCTCCCCAGCCCTTCCTTTTTCCCCTGCTTTTCTGCTTGCTGCTTTAGAGCATCTCTTCACACAACTTCTGAATTGGAATTTATAATTATGGATCTGGTCAGCTGGTCTCTCAACACCATTGTTTTGATCAAATTTTCACCATGAGGAGATTGGGGGAAGGAGAACCCTATTCCCTCTTATTAATTGACATTCCAGCTGGCTACGTTATGGATTCCTGTGTGGTGTGGAAGATGACGTGCCTGGCCGTATTGTCAATCGAATACACACACATTTGGCTTATTGACACTGGGGTTTCTTCTAATTGGACCTGGAGATACCTGGCTTGTCGTTGCAATTCAGGAAGTCTAGGCAGCTGTCTGGCCTTGGTAAGGCAGCTTATGACGGGAACACGGGAAGGGTACAGACTCAAACTCAGACTCTGTATATCTGGAGCTGATTCGGAGGGGTAAGATCTTGGAGAT
>JASGAU010378379.1:0-24491 GCA_030220045.1 Australoheros facetus
AGAAAACCCAACAGTCAAAACAACCCCCTATGAGCAGCACTTGGCGACAGTGGAAAGGAAAAACTCCCTTTTAACAGGAAGAAACCTCCAGCAGAACCAGCCTCAGGGAGGGGCAGTCATCTGCCACGACCGGTTGGGCTGAGGGGAGAGAAAAGACATGCTGTTGAAGAGAGCCAGGGATTAATAACAATTAATTATTAAATGCAGAGTGGAGTATAAACAAAGTAAATAAGGTGAATGAAATGAAACAGTGCAATTTCTATCACATTCTAACTTTGAGCATGTACTTTTAAAAAAGTTCCATATTACTTGTCTGTTCTGACAGTTCAAGAAGATTAACTTTATTGTTGATTGCTTTGGGGGGCAGGGCCCTAATAATATATCAAGTGCCTAGTGCATAATATGACAACTTTGAACAAAGGTAATAGTTTTGAAAATGAAGTATTGTGGAGAAGCAAAGTTCGAGGAAGCAACACTTTTGAGAATTTGTGTCATCTGAGACACTAATTCAGTTCCACTCACATTCCTTATTATCTACATATGGTGTGCATTTCACTTTTTTTATTGCCTGTTTTTTAAAGATAAAAATGACAAATTATTTGAAGTGTCATTTTTCTACCAGGTTTATTCCAGAGTCAGCCAGGTGGCTGTTAAGTAGAGGGAGAAAAGAAGAGGCTAAACAGCTCATTGTCAAAGCAGCAGCCATTAACAAACACCTTGTCTCAGAGTCTCTGCTAGCCGAGGTACTGAACAACATTTATCAGGGAAAGGTTTTCAAGCACACTGGCTGGCACGAGTATAATAACTGAAAACAAATGTGTTATCTTTGGTACTGTATCTGATGTTCTTTTAAATATTTTGTAACAGAGTCTGCAAGAGCTTTTTTAGACTGATCAGCCAGTTTTATCAGGATGGCACCCTGTGAATCTGGGGGCTGGATCAGCAAAGGTTTTGTCACAGAGATTCAGATAAAATTAATCACAGGGAGAATCCTCCACTAATGGATTATGCCATATCTTGTAAATTAAAAAAAATATATATCATCCTCTGCTTATCAGAAGTCTGGCTACAGTGGCAGCATGCTAGCTGCCACTGTTAGCAAAATTTTATTTTGCAAAAGGAGTGTTATCTAAAAATTATCTAAAAATGAAATTACATTAACATTACTTCTGCCACTGATTGACATGAATGACACTGTGAACAAAGAAGGAATAAAAATCCTCTTCAAGATCATCACTGCTGATCAAATATTTCTTTATTGTAATACTGTCATGGTAATTTCAGCATCTCTATATAGGTTAATTAAAAGGGAATTAAAGTATATTTGGAATAATTTTATGTTGGCACAGATCTTTATAAAAACTGTGGCCATCATGTAAATGGTTACGTGATGCTGGACTTTGTCTCTCTGATCAAATGTGTGTTTCTCCTGTTTTGAAGGTTTTCCCTGAACCTTTCCATCTACAGCATGTACTTAGATATGGAAAACTTTGGCTTGAACATCTTCTTAACTCAGGTCCTTTTTGGTGCTTTTGAAATACCGTCAGTTTTATTCTCCATGTGGCTGTTGGAGATTTTTGGGAGAAAAATATTATTCATGGCAACCCTTAGTCACCTCCATGCTCATCCTCGCTGTGCCTGAAGGTAAATCTGTTGTTACAGCACAATGACAGTTTAATTTTTACAGTCTGTTTATCATGTTTGTTTCTTTCTTTCTTGTTTTATGTCAGAATATGCCATAGCTGTTACATCTTTAGCTGTTACGTCTCGTTTTTTCCTGATATGGGCCGGCTCTATATGTATCGTCTGTATGCAGGAGTTGTTTCCAACATCGTTTAGGAAAGCGTTCACAGTTTATATTACCACAAACTCAGTCAGCATTTACAAGACATCACTGTTTCTGAATCCAGGCTCTGAAGATACACCTGAGGGGACCACAATGTTATTAGAAAGAGATAAGATTGAAAATTCCGTCCTTTGTCTTTAAAAAAAAAAAAAAAAAAAACTCATTTAGTTTCTCTGCAGCTTAGCAGTAACTGTGTGGATAAGAGGGTTTTTAGCTATAAATATTGAAAGTTGACAAAAGCAGAATAAGACTGAAGAACCAGCTGCATCAAGCAAACACTGTTTCCATTTCCCATTAATCACATTATAGCTTTAGCAGCAAAGGTCATTTCCCCCAGAGGAATGCTGTTGCTATGTAGCATAAGTAATTTAATACAACACAAAATTTTGAACATCTCATTGTCTAACTGAAGACAGCTAATTATGATTTTGTGCTTTGTACAGTATCACTTGTTGTTGAGATCAATGATCCTAAATAATCTGTAGGTTGGTTTGTAATAATCACATCCTTTTGTCATTCTTAGACCTTCTGCAGCAGATAAACTGTATTAGTGTTGTGTGCTTTGTACTGTACATTTCCCCATACCTCCACAGAGTGGACCGTGTATGGTTATGGAACAATACAGTTAATGTAGAAATGATTCTTGATTTCGTTTTAGCTAATACTGCAGTCATTTAGACATTCTTGTTTTTCCGGTGTTTACATGAACTTTTCAGCATAAACAAGTACATCTCAGTTTATGTTCGTGTACTTGTATTTCAGTTTTGTTCATCATAAATTTAAATGTATTTTTGTTCCTATTTCTAAATACTGGATATTTTGTTTTGCTAAAATTAAGTGATAAATTATTAATTTTAATTCATTTCTTTAAAGGTTAGTGTAAGGAAAATTTTAGTTTTCTTTATTAAAGACCAGGAGAGGGATGATCTGAATGCAATGTAATGTTTATTAAAGACTTGCAAGCCGGAGCAGTTACAGGCAAACAATATCAAGGTTGCTTAGGAGAAGTGCTCAGCGAGGCGGTCTCACTGTCCATCTTTTATACACAAGCGAATGTCTATGTGACATTACACAAGAACTTAAACAGTCAATAACAGGATACAAACGAGGAAGCTCTGCACAGGTGTAATCTACCATACACTCTGGGCTAATAAATGTTTTTCACTTTTAGCTCATATTTGAACTCTTGATCTTAAGCAAGCATCACATTTCTTGACTATCGATGTCCTTAACAGGCCTTGGTTCCTAAAATTACTGTCGTGTAGACATATTCTTTAGGGTCTGGCGCTCCTTTCGGTTTTCCCCAGATCCATCATTCAGTCATTCAGGCACTTGAAGCTTGTCGCTTGTTTATGGGGAGGTTCTTCAGGGTCTTGGATGAGTTGGGTCTCCATCTGCTTGTTGTCTCTGTTCCCGTTATTCACAGTCACTTGAATGTAGGTTTTAGTTGTGGCTGTCACCATCCACCTTTGCAGGAGTCCTCAGATGCATGGGATGCAACAGCAACCACAGACTGTGAGCAGGGAGGCCACCACTGCAATACTGAGCAGAAGAGAATGCACAAACCCCTCCTTTGCTAGCAACATGTCAAAGGCAAGCCTACTATACTAGGTTTTAACTAGTTGCTCTGCTACCCTTTCTATGGCATTACATGTGAAAATTTATAAACTGCTGCTGAATATAGTAAATTTAACGTATCCAAGCTACATTAACATTAGCTGTGATCCAGGGGAAAAATGGATGCAAACCCTGCTGCCATAGGTTCTGTGCCTTGAACTCATCTGGTACCCCTCGTGGAATCCTGGTTGCATCTAAATAGACATCTGCATCAAAGGATCCCTTTGGAGAGTGATCTTTCACTCTGTGAAGTTCTGATTTCAGTTGTTCCAGTTTGTATATCTGTAAGACAAAAAAGGGTAACAACAAGTTTAACAAGGGCGCACGTGCCACTGAAATTGGCGAGTAGGGTAGGATACAACTTTGTTCCCCCACAGTACCACCACATGTCCGCGATGGCCGTCATCATGGCACTGAACCATGTGGAATCAAATCTGTCAGTGCCTTTAGTGATGTCAGTGACATTCACACAATGGGAAGTTAGATTCCCCATGGACTTACCAATGGCATTCGTGCACGTGAAGCAGGTGTAGCCTCCTTTTCCTAGCTTGCAGATAGGAGAACTGTTACATTTTACTGCTGGACAGAGATAATTGAGTGAGTTGCCATTATCAGGTGGTGCACTATCTTTTGGAACAGAAAACAATTTAATCATACATCTAAGGCCTTCAGGATTATTTATCAGGTTTGAAGGGAAGGGTACAACAACCATATGAGGTCTAGCCACAGAACAAGCCACGCAATTGGTTTTCTTCAGACATTCAGCAGAGTAAAGCATGCATTCTAGCCATCTATTCCCAGGTGCCATACCTGTTTTCAGGAAAACACGGTCCTCTAAGGGCTGCAAATCTACATTCTGAACCACATCTTTCCCCACAAGTGCAGTACTCTGGTTTGCTACAGTTCCAGACACTGGTGTACCTATTTTTGGTGTTCCTCTTTGACACAATTACAGTAAACTTCCTCATCATATCAGCTTCATATAGTTTTGCTCCTATATACAGTAATAGGTTCCTTAATCTGAACTTTTAAGGTTCTGTACAGAGGAAAAACGACAGAGTAATTTATTTTGGAGTTAACGTTATTTTCATCTGAACTGGTTGTTTTTACTCATCATATTATAATTAATAGCATAAGAGCACATTATTGTAATATTTTAAGATTTTGTGTTTTATTATGTCATATTATGTCAGTCCAAATACCAACATGATTTTTTATTGCTTCTGCTTTATACAGAACTTCAAAATTTGACCTCATTTATGTTTAAAAGGTAATAACTTAATGATTAAAAATATCCTATGAAAAAACTGTTGGGATAAACATGACTTTAACCTCAACATTAATAAAAAATCACAGCAGTATCTTCCATTTTGCAAACTAGATTTGAGAGAAACTTACTGAGAGCAACTCATACAAAAACATGTACAGGTGCAATATGGCAAGTGTTAGTATTCACAGGCTGGCCCTGCCTGGACTAATTAAAGCTTTTATAGTCATCAGTTCACTGAGTCGTCATCTCAGAGGGAAACAGCTGATAAATGAAGAGCTGAAAGAGAGGCTCAATTTATACTATACTAGAATTTATATTATATTGTGATTTGTTGCCATACAAATAAACCTCAACTCGCTCCTTTTGATGTGGAGGAGCAGCGGCTCTACTTTGAGCCACTCCCAAATTTCTCCACTCCTCCCCTATCTCTAAGGGAGAGGCCAGCCACCCTTCGGAGGAAGCTCATTTCTGCCGCTTGTCTTCATGATCTCATTCTTTCGGTCATTACCCAAAGCTCATGACCATAGGTGAGGATAGGGTAGGGACTTAGATTGACCGGTAAATCAACAGCTTTGCTTTCACACTCAGCTCCCTCTTTACCACAACAGACCAGTGCAGCGTCCAGATCACTGCAGACACAGCCCCAATTCATCAGAAATCAGAAATTAATGTAGCTGATTGAGCACCCATTCTTGATGTGTGCTCTGTTTCCAGTAGTGTAATGAGACTCAGCAGCAGATTAGAATCAATTATAACATTTTATACATTTCCTAAATCAGCAAATTAATGCATACACATTCCCGTGACACTGCGACATAAAATGTATTCCCCAGCAGTGAATCTGTACTGTTCTTAAAAGATGCTGCAAATAAAAGACTCATTGAAACATGTCACTCCCAGCTGAATTTAAACTGACACTCTGAACATAACCTGCTCCTGACAGTTTTAATTTTTATTAAATAGAAAAACAAAATTCAAACAGGCTTAGTCTACATACAAAATTGATCTGAGGTTTGCAAATACAGTGTAGGCGTGCTATTTTAGGATCATATATGAATCCTTACAGAACAATAAAACTCATAAAATTGTTTGCTGCTTATAGAAAAGAAAATCAAGGTATAAAGTCTAAGAATCTATGATACTTACTGATGCTCATCAGGGAAACACAAAGACTTTAGACACCAATGAAACTTCAGAACCTCCTACTCTTCCCGAAGAGTTCCGAGGGATTTTCCAGGAATGGTGACACCATTTTCTGGAGACCTGATTGCTCAGTAGGCGGTGATGTCATACCTGTTGAGCTCCAATCTGGCGATCAATAGCATAAGTTACCCCGGTAAAAAGTGACCCACCTTCGTGGTACAGAAAACCCAGGGTTAATTCCGAAGTTACCTGGATAAACCAAAATCCTGACCCCAGGTGCACAAGAGGAGTGACACACCCTGGAAGTGTCAGGCCTGTGATGTGCCCCTCTGCCTTGTGGTGGACAGGAAGTGTTTTTGGAATGGCACAAATCAGTTGTGTGGCATTTTATTGTGACACCTGTTCTGTAAATAGTTGTACCAAAAACACCTGTGGCATTGCCTGCAGTTTAATGTAAATAGTTGTATATAACTTTGTTGTTTGCTAAATTTAGACATATGTTTTTGAAATTTACTGCTTATATTTGTATTTTAAGTTATAAAAATTGTTTGTTAAACATGTTTTTTGTAAAAATAAATAAATAAATAAATAACTGTACTGTCACACCTGTGATGTTGTGCTGAAAAAATACCATACAAGGCAAACCATTTTAAGGTGAAATATAAAGGTAAAATCAAAAGTAATCAAAAACAATCAATTATACCCTAGACTCCAGAAGGTTGATAACTCTTTATCAACATAAATTCATCAGGAAAGTGTTTACTGAGCCCATTGATTCAGGGAACAAAGGACCATTTTCCTCAGACCAGCTAGAGGGCCAATAGAAAGAATGGAGGTTTAAGGCATCACATATTTGCACTACTTTCCACATGTGAAAGCTGCATCCATCTTGTACAAATAGCCTGTGGTCAAACCTCTACACAGTATAAATTACACAAAATACCATGAAGGTAACATTTTTAATGAGCCTATATTAGTAAACCATAAAACCTAATTCTGCCTTCAGTGGCAGCTGAAGATACTTGCATCTTATCTCAGTAAGTCAAGTAAGATTTCCCAATCTTGACTTTCCCCATTCATTGTCATATTAAAACCATGTAAAGACAGTGTCTATGCTTTTAATGATTCTGACCTACAGTTAATTAATTTTAGTAGTTCTACTTAACAATATTTTACTGTTGATTTACGTTTTCTCATTAATGGCTATGCACATATGCATTCTGCATTTCATATTTATGAATTAAAATTACAGAGTGGAGCAAAAGTAAATTCACTTGTGTTTATCTTGGTGTACCAGCAGCCCAGTAACTTAGTCAGCTGGATGTCATCTCATCACAGGATGCAGATGTAACACAGTACCCACACTGCACTTTGCCTTTCCTTAAACAAAAGGAGCTGAGAAGAAAATAAACCCTTGTGAAAAGTATACACATGCATAAAGCACATACACTATATTGACAAAAGTATTCACTCGTCTGCCTTCACACGCATATGAACTCGAGTGACATCCCATTCTTAATCCATAGGCTTTAATATGATGTCAGCACACCCTTTGGACCTATAACAGTTTCAGTTCCTCTGGGAAGGTTTTCCCAGGTCTTACCACATTTTTAAAATTTTCTTCCAGAAGCACATTTGTGAGGTCAAACACTGATGTTGGATGAGAAGGCCTGGCTCACAGTCTCTGCTCTAATTCATCCCAAAGATGTTCTGTCAGGTTGAGGTCAGGACTCTGTGCAGGCCAGTCAAGTTCTTCCACACCGAACTCACTCATCCATATCTTTATGGACCTGCTTTGTGCGCTGTTGTAGTCATGTTGGAACAGGAAGGGGCCATCCCCAAACTGTTCCCACAAAGTTGGGGGCATGGACTTGCCCAAACTGTCCTTTCACTGAAACTAAGGAGCTGTGCCCAGCTCCTGAAAAACAACCCCGAATTATAAACCCCCTTCCACTAAACTTGGCACAATACAGTCAGACAACACTCCTGGCAACCACCAAAGTCACACTTGTCCATCAGATTACCAGACAGAGAAGCGTGATTCATCATTCCAGAGAACACGCCTCCACTGCTCTAGAGTCCAGTGGCGGCACACTTTACATCACTGCATCAGATGCTTTGCATTGCACATTTGGTGACATAAAGCTTGGATGCAGATACTCAGCCATGATGTACACACATGAAGTTTGGAGGTTTGGCGCCCTCGGTGCATCTGCTGATCTCGATCTGTGATTTTACGTGGCCTACCACTTCGTGGCTGAGTTGCTGTCGTTCCTAAAGACTTCCACTTTGTTATAATACCACTAACAGCAGACTGTGGAAAATTTAGTGGAGATGAAATTTCACGACTGGGCTTGTTGCACAGGTGGCATCCTATCATGGTGCTGGAATTTACTGAGTTCCTGAGAGTGACCCATTCTTTCACAAATGTTTGTACAATCAGTCTGCATGCTTAGGTGCTTGGTTTTATACAACATAGAAATGATTGGAACACCTTGATGGGTAAGTGAATACTTTTGGCAATATAGTGCATGTTTTGGGCTCTCTGCAACATTCCAAAAAGGTAACAGGTACTAAGAAGTTTCACAAAATTTCTTGCAAATCTAACAGAATTTAATATAAATTTTAAAAAAGACTATTTTTCACTCAAGACTAGTTTTCAGCTGTTAAGTGTTGGAGGATGTGAAGCAGAATGATACTTTGGAAAAATGCAGAAGTGGGTCTATACTGCATGTTTCAAATGAGAAAGTTAATTCAGTGATGCTCTGTGACCCATCATGTAACAGAAAGTAATAACAATAAAACTCTGGCAGCTGTCAGTAGTACTACAACCTTATTTCAAAAAAGACAAAAATAATAACAATGCAATCATTTGTACATTCTTAAAATCTTACATTTAATTGAAAATAGTACAGACAACATATCAAATGTTCATATTCAGAAATGCTATTGTTTTTTGCAATACATATGCTCTGATGTCAAGATGTGTCCAAAGAGTTGGGACTGGGCAGTAACAGCAAAAGACTGAAAGATGTGTAATGCTTGTTAAACCCCTGTTGGAACATCTCATAATTTTTAATTAGATGTTCCAACAGGTCAGTAACACCTTTGTATAACAACAGCATCCTAGGCAGGCTGACTATCTCGGAAGTCAAGATGTGGAGAAGTTCACTAAATTGCTGTGAAAGACCATTTAGTCCAACAATTTCGGAAAAATATTTTTAACATCAAATTACAAAGAAATTAGGGGATCCATCACCTATGATACATAAACTCTGTATGGCAGTGGTAAGACCTGGTGGTATTTGGACTCTACAGCAGCACTGCATTAAAAACAGAAATGATTTTGTAGTGGACATCATTGCATGGCTCATTATCACAGTTCAATGCTGCATCCACAAATGCAAATTCAACCTCCACAGTACATAGAAAAAAAACCTGAAATAAATACGGATGCCTTCTCCAGGCAGAGCTCATCTAAGATGGACTGAGGAAAAGTATAAACTGTCTGTGAGCTGTTCAATTTCTGCTGGAAATCAAGGGTACTTAATCCATTGATCTTAACTGAAAAGGAACCATCCAGCCTGCTTTCAGTACTTAGTTCAAAAGCCAGCATCTGTAATGATATGGGGAGCATAAGAGCACATGGCATAAATAACTTGTACTGTAAAGGGCCCAGTAATTTAATGATGCCTTCTTCCAGGGAAGGAAATGGAAGTGTGAGTGTGTGTGCATGTGTATGTGTGTAGGTGTGTGTGTGTGTGTGTGTGTGTGTGTGTAGGTGTAGCTGTGTGTTTCCTCTGTGAATTGCTAACTTTTTGTGGTGGAGAGGTTTGTGTGTCCCAATTAATTCAGAAGCTATGTTGTCCGGGGGCTTTGCCCCTGGTAGGGTCTCCCATGGCAAATTGGTCTTGGGTGAGGGGCCAGACAAAAAGGGATTCCAACAACCCCTATGGACGATACACTAAGGGAACTGTTTACCCTGTCCGGGATAGGGCCCCACCCTGGATCCACGCCTGGAGAGGGAGCCCGTGATGCCCAGCCAGGCGGGAAGACATGGGCCCGCCCTCCTGTAGGCCCACCTACAAGAGGTGTCTTAGGGGTCGGGTGTGATATTTTGCCGGGGGGTGGCCAAGGGCGGAGGACCTGGCGGACCAATCCCCAGCTATCGGGACATGGAATGTCACCTCTCTGGTGGAGAAGGAGCTAATGTGTGAGGTTGAAAGATACTGGCTCACCTCAACGCATGGCCTGGGCTCTGGAACCAGTCTCCTGGAGAGGGGCTGGACTCTGTTCCAGTCTGGAGTTGCCCTCGGTGAGAGGTGACAAGCTGGGGTGGGTATTCTTGTATCCCCTTGGCTTACTGTCTGTACATTGGAGTTTTCACCTGTGGATGAGAGGGTTGCTTCCCTGCACCTTCGAGCCAGGGAATGGGTCTTGAGTCTACTCACATGTTTTATTGTGCAAGTGGGGCGCTGCTGACTTCCACTGAAGCTATAATGGCATGGGGGAAGGAATGCTTTGAGGACCTCTTTAATCCCACTGATGCGCCTTCTGTAGTGGAAGCAGAGTCTGGGGACGAGGGGGGATGACTCGCCCATCAATTAAACATTTCCTTGGTGGGAGGGACCTTGGGGTGGATGAGATTCACCCTGAGCTCCTGAAGGCTCTGGATGTAGTGCTGTCTTGTTTGACACACCTCTGCAACACTGTGTGGAGATCTGGGGCGGTGCCACTGAATTGGCAAACTGGGGTGATGGTCCCCATCTTTAAGAAGGGGGACCAGAGAGTGTGTTCCAACTATCAGAGGATCACACATTTTGTGAACTTGGAGAAGGCATTTGACCGCGTCCCTCAGGGTACCCTGTGGGGGTAATGCAGAAGTATGGGGGAGTCTGGCCCGTTGTTGCCAGCCATTCAGTTCCTGTACAAACGCAGCAAGAGCTTGGTCCATATTTTCGGCAATAAGTCGGACTTGTTTCCTGTGGGTGTTGGACTTTGCCAGGGCTGCCCTTTGTCACAGATTCTGTTCATAATTTTTATGGACAGAATTTCTAGGCGTAGCCAAGTGGCAGAAGGCTCCCACCTCGATGGCCTCAAAATCTCATCTATGCTTTTTGCAGATGATGCATTCCTGTTGGCTTCATCAGGTGGTGGCCGCCAGCTCACATTTGAACAATTCACAGCTGAGTATGAAGCAGCTGGCATGAGAATCAGCACCTCTAATTCTGAGGCCAAGGTCCTCAGCCAGAAGAGGGTGGAGTGCCCACTCTGGCTCAGGGATGAGTTGCTGCCCCCGGGTGGGGGAGTTTAAGTACAGTACCAGTAAAAAACTTTAAGTGTGTTGACTGGTACTGTATCTCGGTTGTTCACGAGTGACAAGAGAAGTGGGAGATTAACAGGCAGATTGGGGCTGCTGATAAGCGGAAGAAAGTGGATGGATGGTGCATGTGTGTGTGTTAAATCAAAGATAACACTGTTCTTTAATTCTACCACATAGCAGAATAAAATAGAATTGTGGTTATGACCATGCTGCATGCTCAATGGGTAACAGTGGAACACCTTGATGCAACAATGTAGTGGATAATTAATCATTCCAAATAACCTCCTACCTCTCTAATCTTCTCTACCTTGATGGGTTTCTGCCCAGAAGTAACTACAACTAAATTAATCACATCTGCACATCTAGCAGGAAAGCTGTTGTACAAAATTGTGCTATAAATTACCACCACAAATCAATGGATCATCAGTTTTCATGGATCATTCTTTATTGCACAATGAGACACTACCAAACACCACCACTGTACACTATTGAAGATAAACAGTTCTCAGAATTTACAGATGAAACACGTTCCTGCTGTGACAATTTCCTCACTTGCACTGCGATGCTCGGTTCCAGCTGGCTCTCTCTCTGGTGTGGAGCCTGAAGTGAGTGTTTAGGTGAGCTGATTGGTTGAAGCATTTCCCACAGACGTGGCACCGGAAGGGCTTCTCACCAGTGTGGATACGGTGGTGCCTCTTCAGCATGCTTACTGTGGTGAAGCTCTTCCGGCACACTGAACAGCTGTATGGTTTCTCTTTGGTGTGCCAGCGCATGTGGACCTCCAATTGACAGGCAAAGTTGAAGCCCTTGCCACACTCATTACAGCTGTGCCACCTCTGGATACTCTGACTCGGGTGATCGGGGTGAGATGGAGGCGGCTTCAGGGATCTCGCATTTTTAATCTGCAGTATACGCACACTTTGCTTTCCATTTGAGCGAAGCAGCCCCTTCACCTGCTGGTCATTTCTCAGTGTCATGTGAGTCTTTGCTGTGGTGGCACAAGAATCGTTCTGGGTTGAATAAATTGTCATGGATGATGACAAGCTGTTGGATGGCAGCTGTTTCCTGTTGTCCTTCCTGTCAGTTTTTGTCTTAACTTCTGGGCATATAAGTGGAGGCAGGGAGACAGTTTGGGCTGGTGGAGGATGAAACCTCAGCAGCTCAACATTGCTGCAGTTTCCATCTTCAGAGTTGCTTACTTGTTGTAAACAATCAGTTTGAATGTTTCTTTGTTCATCTTTAACTTGTGACAGCAACCTGGTACTCTTTCCAGATTCAGACTCACGGACCTGGCTGTCTTCTTGGGCCTGGACAGAGTGAGGCTCTGAAAGGTTACAAACATCACAGTCATGCTGGTGCATTTGAAAAGAAAAGCGAATGTGTCTGATATAAGGTAGCTAAAGCAGGTGTGCATGGTTAATGAACAAAAGGCACTATCAGCACAATTCTTCATGGCGGTTTTGTAGTGCAAGTATTTTTTAAATTGCACATCTGAATGACAGGTGTATCCGATGAAAGTACAAACTGAAAACTGAAGAATTGTTTCACTTACTGTTGAATATTATTACTTACAATATTTTGGTCAGACAAACCTACAGTGCTTTCAAAAATATTTGCCTCCTTCCTGATTTCCTTTTTTTTTTCTGATGAAATGTTATTATCAAAGGTGACCTGTGTAAATGATTTGGGGGATGGCAGTTTGAGTTTCTTTAGATTGTGGCATGATGTCTTGCTTTTTGAGATCTTTTAGCCTACATCACTTTAGCACTACACTTTAGCCTACATCACTCTATTTAAGTAATTTCTTTCTTTAGCAGGTCTGTGGCTAGTGAAATTGAACTCAACTGCGGTTAATCACAATTAATTTTTTTTTTCCCCTAAATAAATGAAATTAAATTTAAAACTGCATTTATCTTTAGCTAATTATTAAAATTTGTAAGTGTGGCAAATATTTAAAAAATAAAAAACAGGAAGGGGGCAAAAATTTTCTTTTTCACAGCACTGTATAATAAACAATGTAGAGTAAAAAACTTACATTGTATATGCCCCTGTACAATCCACCTTATAGCAGCCTGCAGTAGATCCCAGTAAAACTTTCAAGCATCCACTAAGGCTATCCTGAGGATTTCTGTTGTTTTGACAAATATAGTATCCACAATTAATTATCTGGAGCCTATCCCGGCTGCCACAGGGTGAGAGGGAGGGCACATTCTGGACAGGTCGACAGTCTGTCACAGGACTAACACAGAGAGACAGACAACAATTCGTACTCACATTCACACTTACGGGCAATTTAGAATCACCAGTTAACCTAACCCCAATTACTGCATGTCTTTGGACTGTGAGAGGAGGCTGGACTATCCGGAGAGAACACACACAGAAATTCATTTTGGGAAAGTGAGGCAGAACACCATAACTACCTATTTTCAATATGTTATGACCAGATACCAAATCTTTCTAGAAAAGTCAAATTTAAGTTGTTACATGGTCTTTAATATCACAATAGGCTTGCATGAAAATATTTTTTTCCGTTTATCTATTTTCAAGCTCTAATATCTTTAAGACCATTTATCAGATTTGAGTAGTTTCATTGTATAGAGCAGTTAATGTCAAATTGGCAGCCTGAAGGCCACTTCCCAGAGCTTTCCACCCCACCCCCCCGAATATTACTGAAATCAAGACCAGCCTAGTGAGGGGAAAAAATGAAGAGCTCAAATGCAAAAGCGCTAAACCTCGTTCAAAAATGAAATATATGCAGAATCCTTTCCACACATACTATACACCAATCAATCATGTCACGTCATAACCCGTTAAATACCCATCTTTGACTAATCTGAATTATCAAAAGCCTCAAAATGCCACTTCCCATTGCCTGCAAAAGCCTCCATATTCCTAGAACCAATCAGAATGCAAGATCGGACCATGTGACTTCAAGTATTTTCAGCACTGCCCTGCACTGAGGAGCCATCAGATTGTAAACACAGCTGAAGGTGAGTCTAACCTTGTTTTGTGTAGAAAAAAGTTCGGGGATCAAACTTGGCTAAAGAAGTAAAAGATCCGGAAGGATCATTACCGGCTGCCGAGCGTACTCCCCGGCCTGCTCGGGGCTCCCGTCTCCTTTGCTGTGAGGGTCTCTCTCTCACACGGTCTGCTTGCGGGACAGGTAGGTGGCTGTACCTGCATGCGGGTGGGGGCCGGTCCCAGCCACACACACTATGTATCCCTTAGTTGTCACAAATCCCGCGGCCTAGCATCTATTATTCTGTTATTGTGAAAATAAATGTGCTGCCATTTTCTGCCATTGTGGTTGTACTACGTGAATCTATGTAAAAATTCTTTTTATCATCATCTAATATTTGGGCCTTTTACCTTCATTTACACTGGACATAACACGGACTGAAGATTTTGCTTGTTTCGCCACAAAACAAAACATTATTGTTAAAAAGTAGGTAAATTACAATATTTACATTTTTGAAAGAAGGCACCTCACCATTGCATGTAAAATGAAATTACTGAACTTTACCATAATATCCAGCTTTAAAAAAAAATGTTCATTTTAAAGAAAAAATGTCCAGGCAGATTTAGATGGTTTTGCATCTGAACTCTTCATATGTTCCTATATTCACTTAAAGAACAAACAAAAACACCTTCTGAAAAGTAGATGTGCATAGAAAAACTCGTTGCTCTCATTTAACATTTTATTACTTCCCGTGCTCATTATTTCTGTAATGATAGCATCTGCACACAATTGCGGTGTTTCCATAACAACCGTCAACATAACAGAAGAACCCGTAAGTGCACATCACATCATTAAAAATTGCATAAATCTTAAAGGAAAATTGATATTCATCATCCCCTGGTATTTTTTTCAGGGTGATCAGAGACGATCAGGATGGAAGCATTTGGTGACCTGACATGGAATGACCCATCTTGTATTATTTATTGGTTGAGATTTTTATTCCTCGCAAGGTTATAAAAATTTGACCATCTCAATAAGTCCGGAACACATGTTAAACTATCATTTGAGTTTTTCCAAACACGGCAGGTTAAATACCGTGAAGAAATTCCACATAGCATAGATTGAACTCACAGAACGCTCTGTGATCTCGACGCTATGGCACACCTGGGGAACAAATTGGGCGGGGGGAGACTCACATTGATGCTGAAGCAGACCTCGACAAAGCCTGGAGTCAGCTCCGACACAGTTCTATGTGTGAGCAAAACTGAGCTATAACTGAGATACTGTGTGAGTGAAGCTTAAACTGGCTTTCTGTGCAATAGGTGTACGGGGCGTGTGAATAAGCACAGACAGTTGGCTGTGAGCTGATACTCTTCACCTGACTGCAGCAGGAGCCTCTGGACGGCCACATTCAGGAGCCGTTTGAGCCGCTCGTTCTCCTCTTTGGAGCGTAGGATTTCGCTCTGGTACTCTACCACCGTGTCTTTAACAGCGCGAAAAATCTCTGCCGCCGCCGCCGTGAGCCTGTCGTTCAGAAACACGTTCAGGTGCTCCAGTTTGGTCATGCTTTCAACCACTGTCTCCGGAGACAGAACGTCCTTCTGTTTACATCCTCTCCACCGGAAGTCAAAGCACACCGGCTTCTGGCAGCTGTTCTACAAGCCCATGGGTGTGACGCCACCTGCTGACTGGAGGAGTCACTGACACGTGTGCTGTGCAAAAACTGCAAAGAAAGAAAAAGAAAAGTAAAGTAAAAACGAACGATTTAACGACCTTTCTGTTGATGTTCTCTCCTCTTTACTTTTTATGTCATCAATTAAAAAAATAAATAAATAAGTTACCACTTAGTAACATCTCTTGGCAGGTACCATAGCCTGCAAATGTTTATCCAGGTGAGACTTTTACTGCAAATTAGGTATATTTTTGGTCTGTCTTGCACACAGGTCATGCTTAAGCTTTTTCCATGGATTGTTGACCACTATGAAAGCACTATGAAACAGTTCATCTGCATATTTTATTTTAACTACTGTATCTTTACTGCAGATTGTTCACTGTGTAAAACAAATGGCGGTGGATGGAAGCAGCTACAAAGTTTTCTTTTCTTCACGTTGGCACTTGTTGATCAGGTGGTTTTATGAACCTCTAGCAATAAAGTTTTTAATGGTGATTGCAGGAACAAGCGCTGCTGTTTTGGACACTGGAAGAACGTTTCCTTTCACTCCACCTGAGCTCACCATCTCTGTAATGGCTCCACCTCTTTGCATGTGCCCGTGTGCAGACAGACTCTGCGTTTAACTGATGTCAGCACCTACCAGGTCATTAACCAGTTTTCTGATCCACCTTCTCCTCTGTTTAATAAATATTTTAAAACTCTCCTTGGTAGTCCAAGTCTGCTCATTGGGTCCACTTTATGCTCAATTATGACAATTTGTAATAGTAGTAGTAGTAGTAGTAGTAGACACCCAAGCCATCATTTGTTCACATGCATGGGTCAGACGCACTTCTAAATTAGTTCCTAAAGTAAAAATTGAGGTAAATATTGATAAATCACTGATTTGTGCAGGAAACATTCATATGCACAATTTCCAGATTTGTGGTAACCACTCATTTACAAACAGTGCATATGCACAAATCTGTGCATAAACCCAGTGTACAGATGTTTTATGTACAAATCAATATTTTCTTACCTGAATTTGATCTTACTTTGCAAGCAAATTTAGATATTTCTCAGAGCATGCATATGAACAAATTATGAAGGTCTGGCTCTCTTAGAAAATTAAAAAAACATAAACTAAACTGAATACCACTGGGTGCTACTGCTACTACCACTACCACTATATTAATTATTAATATTACTCTTGTTATTATGTTCTTGTTGGTCGTTATTTACAGTTTTCCAAATGAAAATTAAAAAGCTGTAGGTTTTAACCTTTTAATTTAATCAAATTCCAATGGGCATTATCATATCTTTCATTAAAAATGACTTCCATCCTTGCTGGATGTCATCACTTACAGTCTAATTTCTTAGTCCTGTCTCCCTCCCCTCACCCCTAACCTGTAGCAGCAGACGGCTGCTCCTCCTCAGCCTGTTTCTGCCAGAGGTTTCTTCCTGTCAAAAGGGAGTTTTCTTTCCCACAGTAGCCAAGTGCTTGCTCGTAGGGGGTCGTGTACTTGTTGGGGTTTTCTCTGTATTACTGTAGGGTCTTTACCTTTACCAGTGTAAAGCACCTTGAGGTGACTGTTGTTGTGATTTGGTGCTATATAAACAAAATTGAACTGAACTGAAATTAGTACTATCCCACAGACACTGGATTCTTTAAAACAAGAAACATTTTGGAAAGTTATGCCTTTTCTGGCATCCTTCTTGGACTATTACATTATTTACTTCAATTTCTTTTTGGTTTTTTTGCCTTGCAGTGTAGGCTTCATTCTTGCAACACCATCACTGCTCTCTCCACCTCGACACAAACTGGGTTCTTTATGTAGAGAAACTGGGGTATGCTGTGTAGAGATAGTATGCAGATTACAGGTAGCAAGCATGACCCCATAGACTTGGAATGACTGTTCACTAACATACACAAGGCAGTAAGAACATAGGCTAGTGAGTTTATGTCATGGATATGATGATTTGTGTGCACTCATTTTTTGTGCAGGGTAAGAACATTTTCACGCACATATTAGTGAATGAGGCCCAATATAGTGTGCTGTTAACTGGAAAAACTGGAAGAATAAAAAAAAGTTTAGGCCAATTATCTCCTTTGCAGCTGAGTATTGAGGATTTATGAGCGCCACCCAGTCTGATATGGAGCACAAAAATGAAATAAATTGCTATACCTTATAAATAAGTGCCTATACCTACACCGCTAACTTGTGGCCTGCCAATGGGAACTACATTGTTTTAAATGTCGTGTTTCTGTGTGAATGAGATCATTTTTAAAACATTTCTGTCTGAACTTTTTACTTTTTGAAAACAAAAAACACCATTTCCACTGGATTGTCCTCATGTAAACAGGGCCTACAAGTTTCACTTCTATTTACGTTCACTGCCACCATCTTGGACTGTTAATTCGGGGTTGGATGCTGCGACTTTCCCTGTAAGAAATCCAACTTGAGGGACGTTCCAGAAAAAAACTTCCAACTGCAAACTTGGAAATTACAACTTCCGACTTAGGAACGCATATGATATTGAATAATGTTAATTAAATTTTAATAAAATGCGTTGTTTATTAGCAGCAAAGTTAATCAAAATCTCTAAGCATCTCATACAAAGGTGAACCTGGTATTCGTTAAAATAATTTTTATTTACAGTAAATGTACAAGTCACTCTGAACAGTCAGCTTGTGTGAAACGGTGCGGACAGAGCAAATGCACATAATGAGAATAAAACAAGCTGAAACATGATCTGTAGGCAGCACTGCTGAAATCNCCCCAATCGTATAAAGAACATAGAAACAGTCCCTGAGGTGTTCAAAAAGAAAAAAACTGAGTTCTTGGACATTTACCCCAGAATAGTTGGCGTCAAAGTATGCCCACCGAATAGCATAAATGATTAAAAAATACATACATTTTAATGAAACATTATATAAACTAAAGGATAGCCACATAGTCACAGGCAGGGTGTGGACTCTATCAGATGTGAATAGAAAAAAAAAAAATATATAACTAAAGCACAGACACCTCACCAATAAATAAATCCTAACAGTAACCTGACCCAAAATTCTTCTCAAGTTCTGAGATACGGTCCTTGCTGAAATAAAACTGATACATTTCAATGTCATAATCTGGGAACTGGTTCATCACTCACAGACAGAAAAACAGAAACATAGTTTTTGACAGGTGAATATAAGTGCAGCAGTATTCATTATGTCTAGATTCAGCTTCCTCCTGCCTTTGCATACACAGTATACAGATATAACTTCTCTCTGAATTAATATCATCCAGACATACTGAAAACATTCTTAATAGCATCTCTAACACCACAGCTTTAGTCAAGGTTTTGTTCGACAGGGACACATGATGAACATGATTGAGGCCCTGCAGAATAATTCCTCCATCATCAGATATTCACGTGGACAGGAAATGAAAGAGGATTGTTTATGAGAGAAGATGTCAAAAATTAAACAACATATATGACCGTAAATCTTTAAAAAGTTGAAATTTTAAGAACTACATATGTTTAAATTGTTCCATGGTAGATACTGGGATAAATATAAAGTCACAAAACAAGTCTGTGAGAGAGGGGCAGGCTGTTGATTGTGTTTGACAGAGCTCTCAGCTGTCAATCATTTCAGAAAGCTCCTGCAGCAGGTCGTCCTCTCCGATGCCGGGGTCTACGTCATCATCAAGGTGGTCGTCAGTAAACTCGTTGATCAGCTCCTCGAAGTCATCCATGGTGGAGGTGGAGGCGCCCGAGGTAGAGGCTACTCGGGATGCTGCAGTACTAGGTCTCCTTGATTTGGGCTGAGAGGGTGTCTTCAGGACTAGGCTGAATGTCAAAAAGCCTTGTTATTTACTTAGTAACTAAATTCTGCATTCATGCAAACAAACTCTGAGCATCTTTTACAATAATTCCAATCCCAGTAATACTGGGATTATCTCTGCAAACAACTAGAGATGCACCGATCAACTGCCCAGGGGTCAGAATGATGTGATGTCCAGCATTCTTGGACCTGATTGGTGACTGGCTAGTCAGCTTCACATATGAGCCATTTAATGCATGTGCAACATGCACACAATAGCACAGTCAGAGTTCTAACTGTGCCGGGCTGAGGTAGAGTCGCAACAGGCTGAGAATTTTAGTGGTTCACTATCGGAACTGTTGGTCATCCAATAAAATAAAAACCTGAATCAGCCAAGAAAATTGCAATTGCTGCATCTCTACAAAACAACATTTTGTATCATCAGTATCATTTGAGTGATTGGTTTACTATGTGGTTTGAACTTACAGGATAAGTTTGACTTTTTTAAAATATATTTAAAATAGATACCGTATTTTTGTCAATGTGTAAAACATAAAAAGTTAACCAGTGGTTAAGCTGTGTGGAAGATGGGGCTGCAACTAAAGATTATTTTGGTAGTTCATGAAGAGGTTTACCATTCAGAATAAACACTAATATTAATGCGCGGAGAAAAAAAAGGAGCCAACGTAGCTGCTCCTATTGTCCTTCACTCGTTAGCTGACATAACTGAAATGGTGCCGCTTAGCAAACATCATCTATGACAGTTTGTTTCCAACAAGTAAACTAATAGAAACGTTACTGTACAAACATTAACAGGGTATCAATGCAGCGTTTTAAATGCTCAGCACTGCAGTGATGCTGCCATGGACGGAAAGCTCTGCTTTTGCTTTGCCTCCGGAGCCATAGCTACAGCACAATAACTGTTTTTTCTATTTTTCCATCTGTAATTATCTTTTAGTTTGGAGCTCTTTACCTTTGGGGGACCATCCAGGACTCTCTAGCAGCAGCACCACTGATGGCTGGATTGCTTTCTTGGCCTAGACTCTGTTTGAAGACTGGGACAGTCTGAAGCTCCTCACTTGATGGGCTGGAGCTGGAGCCAGACCCCAGCTGGGTGATAAGACTACAGGGCACAGCGGAGCTCAGCTGACCATCCACACTGACAGATGGGAACACCTGACAATGGGGAACAAAATTCACAAACATAACATGACTGGTTAGATCTCCCATCAATCATGAGCTTGAAAACAGGTGACATTTCACCTCTTATCCAAAAGGCTTATTTAGTTCTAAAACCAAAATGTGGCAAGTCCCACGTATTTAAACCCTAGTGGGGGTTGTCCCCTTTGGAGGTGGTCGTTGACCCACTATTAATCATGTGCTTCATCATATGAGCTAAGGTGTAAAAAGAAAAGGCATGGGCCATTACCACCACGGGTTTCGGGTATCAACGTATCCCTAACGTATCATGTGACCTGTTGAGGTCACCTGAAGCAAGGTGTGAGTGGGGATTGAGGCACCTGTGAAGGGATCTCAAGACTGCATTGTATGTGACTGACAGCTGGTGTTGTAAGCCACCACCTCTGTTCAATGCTGGTCGTTCACAGTGGACATAGATGGCATCTCTTACTCCTCTTTCAAACCATCTGTCTTTCCAGTCAAAAATGTGAACATTGACAAAAATGTAAAGTCTAGTCGCTTTTTTCCCCTCCAAGCTCGAGACATCATGACCTGAATGACTGAGAATCTACACAGACATGATTCTTTTACATGTTTCTATACAGGATTATCAGAGTATAAATATATGATATAAATATCAACTGCATCAAATGAACTAAACACATGTCCAACCTACATGTGTGTCTCTGTGTGGTGTCTCTTGCTGTGGCTCCTCCTTTACTGCAGAGGGGCTGTTCAGGGGTTTAACAGCAGCTACAGCAGATTGTTCTGCTCCCCTCCTCCTTTGGCCAGGCTTCACCTGCACCGCAGGCTTCATGACAGATGGTTTCACATTCAATTTGGGTCTCACTGAAAGTAGAAAGTAATGTTGATGAAATGCTTCAGTCTGCTCAGTCCCTTGTCATGGTCACACAAGATTTCCTTTATAGTTCTGGCAGGAGCAACAAAAGCAACAAAAGCAGGAAGAAGCAAGAATGTGCAGTGTTCTGGACTAGTGGATAATGTGAAGAATTTACTCATAACATTCATATTTATCTAGGCAATACTTCAGGTAAAACTGTACTGTGTCTGCATGTCTATGGCACTCTGC
Organism: Australoheros facetus; assembly: GCA_030220045.1. NCBI lineage: Eukaryota > Metazoa > Chordata > Actinopteri > Cichliformes > Cichlidae > Australoheros > Australoheros facetus. The sequence goes on from JASGAU010378379.1 coordinate 21,887, forward strand.
TACATCCCAAAATGCAAAGCTTACCTAGGTATGGAAAGGTGTTTAGCTCAAACCTGCAGCGTAAACCTGCTAGTTGGCTTGGCTTGAGGTCAGATTGCATTCTCATTATTAACTTTACACATGTATTACAACCACAAAAGGCTGGAGAAAAAAAAGCCAAGCATACTATGGCCTCTTTAAGAAAACTGACAATAACAAAGTCCTTTCAAAGTGCACCAATGCAGATTGTACTGACTGAACCAGGTCTGACATTTTCCCAACCTATCGAGTCTAAGCTGGTTGCTTTGAGCTCAAGAAGAAACATGGGTTACAAAATAAAGTATGTACGACAGCATTAGTGACGTGGTACCTTTAGTGTCTGCAGTGTTTTCTGGGGATTTCTGTTGATCATTATCCAGTGTTTCATCAGCAGTAGAGGTTGCTACCGCAAGAGCCTGCGTGACTGGTGACAGTGCAGTGGAGATCTGTGTTTTCTTGTCTGGGACCATCCTGGAGCTGCAGTGGGACTTGGTCCTAGTCTGCTGTGCTGAAGACCTCGGCTTCACTGGGACTGAGGGCACAGTAACGCTGGCAGCTATTGTTTCAGGAGTAGCCACACTGTTCAGGGGTGATGCAGCCATTGATCTGAGAGGAACTAGCTTACGAACAGGGACTCTTTGGGTGTAATCAGCAGCTGGAGTTGTGGAAGAAGGTGAGGAGGAGGAGCACGGTGATGTAAGACTGATTTTTGAAGGAACCTTCCTTTTCAGGGTAACACCAGCATTCTGGCTCTGAGGATGCTCTGCTTCAGCTACTCCTGCTTTGGCCTGTTCCTCCATTTCCTGCTTTCGAATCTGTTTCTCCCGCATAATCTCCTCGAAGGTCTTGACCTTGATGTAGTTACTGGTCTAGAAAGACACAGGAAAATAACCATTATGAGCAGTCTGTTTGATAAATAACCTGAGCCTTTTCTTCTGTCTTGCAGACGGTACCTGAGGTACAACAACTGGAGTTTCCTGTGGCTTTTTTGTCACTTCAGTACTCTTCTCTGTTGCGATGCTACCTATGTTCAACATAAGATTCATGTTAGTGTTTCAAAAACAGAAAAAAAATTCATATTAATGTAATGTACTCCCATTTACACATCACTTTTCTAGTCTTATTAACCACTCCGAGCACTGTATTAACTGCAATTCAATCAGAAAGACATTTAAAACACAGGGTGTAACAAATCTACATGCTCTTCCTGTATTACCACAGAGTAAGGCTGCGCAATGAATCAAATTTCAATTTTAACCAAAATAATTTTGATTATGCTTTTAACAGCCCTACCACATAGGAGATCATAATATGCAAAAGGCTATGTAAAGCCTTACTTTGAGGATCCAGCTTCTTAAAGAGCAGTATGCGGGGCTTCTTGGCAATGTTCTCTTCAGTATCAGAGCTCTTCTGTTTTTCAGCCTCCACTGCCTGCTTAGCCTGAATTCTTGCTGCCTTCTCCCTGCGGATCTCTTCCAGGGACTTTACTCTAACTTCACCCACGTTTGTGACTTCAGGCCCAACCCCATCTATGTCCGACTCTTCCTTGCTCTTCCCTGTAGCTTTCTCCCATGTGCGATTGACCTTAGGGTAGGGTTTCTGTTCCTCCTCCTGCCTTTTTTTCTTGTTCCGAAGAATCTCAGAAAATGTTTTGACATTTCCGATGGAGGCGTCTTTCACAGTGATGGCTCGCTTGATTCCACTGCTGGCTTTGCCAGTGTTGCCCTTGGTGTTTTTCTGGCTCTCAGGTTGGGACATGACTGCCTTCTCCTGTTTGATCTCCTCTAGAGTTTTTATATGTATCTGCTCAGGAACTTTCTGTGATTCCACACTGCTTTCAGCTGCAACACACAAGAAAGTTATAGCTGATGGGTATGATTAATATTATTCCACAATCAATTTCAATGTAACTCATTCTCTTCAGACTTCTTACCTGACTGAGTGGCTGCAACAGAACCACAAAGCAATCCAAGTCTTTCTTTTGCAGGTTTTAAAGCTGAAAAAGCAGAAGACAAGTCTTCATTTTGTCGATCATGAATGCCATCACAATACAACCAGAATATAAGGCCACAGCTGGTGCTCTTTGAATACTTGTTTGCTAGTTTTGAGGTTTTAGAGTACTCACCTTTCTGACGGGGTATGGATGCTCGGTCCATGTCCATGACCCTACCCAAACGCTCAGCCAGACTCCTTTTCACGCGAACATCTTCTGCACTTCTCAGATCTACATCAAGGACAAACAACAAAGTTCTAATCTCTACATTACTATTCAGAGTGGTATCTGACAAGTGCAGCAAAATAGAAAGTTTACCAGTGTTGTTAATCTTTCTTCCAAGTCTTTCAGTCACACTGACTCTTGCTCTCCCAGGTTCTTCAAACACAAGAGAGTCTAGAGTTCAAATGTAGTTGAGAACAGAAAAAAGTAATGGTATGAGGATATGCTTTTATTTATTTTTTCAACAATTTAAAATTAGGCTTACACTCATGAGCTAGAGACACCGGCGACCATAGTCAAATGTCTTCCAGGGGCCAGAGCAGGCGACATTCATGGAAATTTGAAACTGCTGGCTAAGGCTAATCGTAGATT
>JASGAU010378384.1:0-11610 GCA_030220045.1 Australoheros facetus
TGTGTGTGTGTGTGTGTGTGTGTGTGTGTGTGTGTGTGTGTGTGTGTGTGTGTGTGTGTGTGTGTGTGTGTGTGTGTGTGTGTGTGTGTGTGTGTTCAAAATTCTCACGTTTCTGTCTCGTCAGGACACCTTTTAGACATTGTCAGGCCTCACAGCTGAAACAGCAGGAATAAAATGAGCAGGTCCGGCTGCCTGCACGTCACATACGTCCAAGAATCCCAGATATCTGATTGACATTTAAATGGACGGAGTCACATTTTTCACATTTTGCCAGTTGTGAAGGAATGCAGTAATGCTGAACCTTCAGCTGAGCATTAAACGTGCAAATGCAGCAGAGTCAGAACAGCGAAGAAAAACAAAAACGTTGGAGTAAATTTCTGTGTGAAAGTTACATTTAAAGTCATATTTATCCACTGGTGGCTCTGACNTTTTTTTTTTTTTTTTCTGTTTTAGACGTGATTTCTTATTCAAATCCCGACTTTGAATTTATTTAGCGATGTGGTTGTGAATGATCCACCACCACAAAACGGACCTTTCAGACATGCATGTGCCTCAGTCTTTTGCTAAAAGGCAACATCTTTAAAAGTCATTCATGAATGAGACCGACTTACTCTATGTACAGTTAATAATAGGCTGTTGTTTGCTCCAGTGCTAACTGTGGCTCTTTAAGAATGCATTATTTTGACCTGCTCTTAAAACAAAATCCCACTAAACTGAAATGCTGCTTTCAAAAAGCCCCTTTATTTTTCTGCATGGACATAGGATTAAGTTAACTCTTCTCACTGATGAGGACTTAGACTGTTCAAATTGTGTGTTTTAGATAGTATTTAATAATAACAACAGTGAAGTGAGAAAGTCTGAGTGATTGGCTTTCCTCAGTACACAGGTTAGGAAAACCTCAGAGTCCCGAGTGGGTAAAGAATCAAAGGTTTTCTCTAATACTCCAAAAATATACAGCTATAAGCTACAACAATAAGCAAAAGAAATAGAAAAAGTGTTTATATTTACAGTGTGTTATATTTCTCACTTATATATCTTACAGTTTACTCATTAAAATGGTTTCCTCTATGCATGGACATAAAGCTAATAATTAATGAAATCTTTAACTGTAATAATTTAATAGGCTTGACTGCAGCAGTGCAGTGTTTAGCACTGTTGCCTTACAGCGAGGATGTCCTGTGTTTGAATCCAGTTTGGGGTCTTTCTGTGTACAGTTGTCTGCGGATACTCCGGCTTCCTTTCACAGTCCAAACACATGCATGGGGTTACCAAAGGCAAGAACGGCTGTCTGTCTCTGTGTGACAGCCCTGCAGCAGATACCCGACCTCTTGACCTGTGACAGCTGGGCTAGGCTACAGCCCCCCCCTGTGACCCTGAATTGGATAAACGGAAGAAAATGATTAAATAATTTTAACCCTCGAAGTCTTAATCACAAACCTAACCCTGTACATGTTTTGGAGAAAAAGCAAAAATATTATTATTTATTTATTTATTGTGAAGATATAAAGGTTTTTGATGTGTGTTAGTTAGCATGGGGACATGCCCAGTAAACACAAGCAAATGTATATCATTGTCGCACAATGTCGCACAATATTTCAGCCCGTAAACCTCAGCAACATGAAGTGCTACATGTTTTAAGGTTAGTTTTCTCTTGTTTGCGGGGTATGCTATATTAAAATGGTAGTGCACACAATGAATCAGCTGCCAAGGGCACAATTCTTTAACATAACAGTAAACACTAAACATTCTATCAGCGCTGACCACAGCCCCGGCTCCTCTCATTGCAGTCTAGCTCTGGTCCCCCTTCATCAAACCCACATGAGCCTCATTAGCATTAGCTGATCAGAGCAGCAGCGAGGGAGCATGTGAGGTATGTTAGCGGTCATGAGACTGGATGTGGAGCTTCAATTAAAAGGGAACTGACTGACGAGCTGCTGCTTGTTAAACTGACACATCTCTGATTGGCTTCAGGCGGACAAAATTTTACTTAACCAGTTTAAACAGGTTTCTAATCATGCTGCGGTGTGAAAGAATATAACAAAATAAAATCTGTTACAGGTTACTCGGCATTAACTTAGTTTGAGGCTCATCAGCCAATGACCTGTTTTATTAATTTAGGTGCTCTACTACATGTTAATAAAAAACAATAACTAGGCATGTGTACAGTAGTTATTTACTATGTTACTATGTAAGTGACAGACACACACACACACACACACTTTCAAACACATTACAACTGAGGGTGATGTAGCACAATCTCTCTCAAGGCATATGAGGCATTTACCAAACAGAAACACCAAAGTGGGTCGGCACCAGGTGCAGTGAGAGACCTAAATGTGGAGACCTGACGAACCTTCCACGTGGCATCACCAAGAGATACGCATATTTTAAAAATGTAATCCCAACCACACACCAAAGCCATGACAAAACCCTTATCCACATATAATTAATAAATGCACCCTATCCACAATAGGAGTACACACAAACAACACAGGAAGTAAGAAAATCAAATAAATATATCTATATACATATAAATGCAACTGAAATGAATCCAGTTATTGTAGGAAAGGCCCTAACACACTTCACATTCATGCTGACTTTTTGAATTATTAGATCACAGCTTGTCTGAGCTCCCATTTTTTTAAAAAAATGATGTTTTAGAAAATGTCTTTGGGAGTCCTCTCAATATGCAAAGAGAGTCAAGTCTGTTAGGAGAAAGACAGTTTGTCAAAGCCTGGAGATAAAACAGTTTAAATATATTTATGGACAATGCCACTAAAGATGCAGAGGTCAAATATATGTAGCACTTTTATCAGTGGGTGATTTTTGCCTTGTGGGTGAGATGAATGTGGTCAGAGTTTTCTTATTATGTTATTATTATAGTGAGTACATTTTGGAACTTTCTTAAAGAGGCCCCAAATGTCAAGGGAAGGCATCCTTACACACTTTTGAAATTTTAAGTTTACAGATGAGACAGTTATTACTCTCTGACAATACTGTATGACAGCTGACCTGTCTAGAATCTGTGCAGCTTAAGTTGTCTCCAGATTGATCTTGTCACTATAAAATGTGAGTTTTATTCTTGGGATATCATCACAAAGGAAAGGTTTTAGATTGGTGAAACACTAAAGTGTTTGTGGACTGAGATGCACGTTACCCAAACCTTTTACATAATTAAACACTCGGTAGAAAGCTCAAATTTCTAGGATAGAGTTTTGGAGTACTGCCCTGAAGATAATCATACTGGCACACATTTTAATCACAATCACATGGCCACTGGAGGCAAGAACAGAGTGCAACAAGCTTGGAAGTCAAAATTTCACATGGCCACCTTTATTCTTCAACACAGCCTGAACTCTCTTAGGCAGCTTTCTTGTAATTCCTTTAAGTAGTCATCAGAAATAGTTCTCCAGAGTTCTTGAGGAACGTTCTAAAGCTCTTCTTTGGGTGCTGCTCTCCTTTTGCTCTGTGCTCTGTCTAAATGATCCTATACTGCTGCTGCAAATACTAGATGGATCAACTGAAGGGCCAGATGCAGCTCTCAGGTCTTTACTGGATTTTTTCCTATTTATTTTTTATTTCTTCCTACAACTGTCCAGTTTCCTCACAATTTTAAGAACACTCTGCACACCGTGCTGAGATATGTTGGGTTTTCAAGAATCACCTTGTTGGTGCAAAAATATGATTTTTGTTAAACTGTGTTACCTTTGGCATTTTTTTTAGTTCAACTAAAGAAACTGGATTTTCTGTGTTTTTGTGACAGGCTGCTAGTAACAAAGTGCCTAAAGATACAATTTAAAATTGGTTCTTTGCTAAGTTTTCTGTTATGTGCAGACACAACACTGGTTCATCCCTTGAGTTAGGTCTCTGTTTTATGCAGGAATGATTAATAGGTCAGTGTAAATTAGCTTAACAAACAAAAACATTTCCTCTGAAAATGGTGAGGTGCAGGGAGTGGACTGGTGAAAATGCAGCCAATCTCCAAAGAAACACTTTAGAAGACCTTCAGAAAGCCTGAAGAACTAATGTTCAAGAGCAATTTAAAAAATGATCAGAAAGTTTGGCTCCTCAGATTCAAAATATAAAGAAATGAGGAGTGGCTCAAGACCTGTGCACAGTTCTGTAGGTTTTAATAATGACACGGTTGTTTTCTTTCTCTCATACTGCAGCTGGAATGAAGACCGCAGCCTCTTAGTGGTACTAATAATAATACTAATACTGTAAATACTAATGCTGTTTATATGCATAATTCATTACCTATCTGTTCTTATAACTGTGCACAAGTCTGAATGTGTGTGCGTGTTTTGAGGCCATGATACAGTCACAAATAACTGTGTAAGTACTGAGCATCAGGAATTACAGTAACTGTTTGACTGTTTTCAGTGGGGGTGTGATGCTGCTTATGCAACCAACAAAAAAAAAACTTTTAGGAATCCTCACACACATTCACTACTACAACACAGCTGCAATTGGCTGATACTGATGAATGAATGAGTTGTTTGGCCAATCAGGAGCATGTGACCGGTGTATATGTAGTCTGATCAGCATAAACCGCCTGCATTCTCACTGTCCCTTCATCCCACAAACACACACACACACACACACACACAAACACATACACAGTAACAGAGGCTGCTCATCGATCCATCATGCACAGCAAAGACCAGATCAGGTAAGAAACTATCTTCACTGCATGCCTTTATGTTTTTAGTTGTATATTATAAGTAACATTATCGTCTTTCTCCTGATGAAACTCACTATATTCTGAACGGTTTGGGTTAAAACAGTGCTATTGTATGTTTCTGGTTAGTTTTATGAGGCTTGAAATATAAATGTAGTCAGTGATTCATGAGAATAAAATCAAAGAAGAAAAGAGCATTTAATTTTTCAGCCTCCTCCTTCCTGTTAATCAGCCTTCGCCTCAGTAGGTTCATGATCCACAACCTCAACAGTCCTGTAACTCCTTATATTATAGCTTAAAATTTATGGAGTCATTTAGTTGAGTGAATATTAAGTGATTAATGAAAAAATAACTACTGCACCCTTAAAATAGGGATAGTTGGAGAAATCAAGAATGTGATGAACAAGCAGCTATTTTCAGTTAAGGACTAATAAGTTGTTTTAAATATTTTTGTAAGGTCATTTACTAATTTATTTGACAGGTAACGTGTTCATTAATAATTAAATATCAAAAATAAATAGCATAGATATAGCTGAATTTCCATCTGCTGTCCTTGGTGAGTTTTAAAAATATGTCTTTTCCTGAGTTTCATAAAGATTTAAATATCCAACAAAAACAGGAGTTCAATAAAGAATAATAAGGGCACTTTGGAACATTAAGAGCATTTATTTAAATAAAAAAAACATATGAAATATATACTCACTATATAGGTGGTATATAGGTGAGTTTTTTTTAAAAACAAAACTGGAATATTGAGCAACTTACATTTGTAATTCCATCACACTTCTTGTTTCCCATATCCACATTTTCCTGTCCTGCACTCTCTGTGGTCTGAATGTTGAACTGCTGGAAGGTTTGAAGCCAGTTTGAATTCCTCCTTCAGCTCACATGGAGAGCTGTGGCTGTGGTGAATGGTTACGGATAATTACTGGACCTTGACCACCTTCTGTTCCACTAACTGGACTTGCAGCCAAACACTCTGTCTAACGTCTGTTGTAGCTCATCGGGCACAAAGATAGATACAGAAAATTATACCACCTCACACCACAATACCTAACTTTTCAAATTTACGCTCTTCATTGTATCATATTTGGAGTTTGATTTATTGAGCTCCTCATTTTTTCAATTTATTTATTTTTTGACCCAATGGAAATTTAACTGAGCTCCGTCTTCAGGTAATTTTTTTAACCTCTCTGAGCTATTTTCTTCTGTGAGCTAAGCTGATGTTCATGCTTTGGTTGCTGTAGCAAAGTAATTTCCCAATTTTGGAGATAAATAAAGTATTTATTTTCAAGTGTTTTGACTTGATTGGCTGCCCCTCACAAACCAAAGGTTTGAACAGCATGCTGGTGCAGCTGCTGTGCTTACAGCCAAGATGTGTGTCAGAGATGACCATATAAGGACATCCACACTCAGTGACATCACGCAGAGCCAAGTTTCGAATTAAAAAACTCTGATGCGTGAGTCTGAAGCTGGATCTTTTGACTCACAGGGAGCACTTGTGCATATGCGGACCTCATTATTTTAAACTTTTACCGTGAACGTCTTCCACTGTAGATGTTTACATGTGACAGAAAAAGCCCAAACTGATTTTGTTCATTTGTTTCTGTTGTCTTGCATAAAATCTGTGAAAACATGTTGTGGAGTGAAGACTGACATATTGTGAAGTCTGAGTAGGTTCTCAGTCATCCTGGTCATGGTAATCTTGAGAAGAAGACAACTGGACTTCTTTGGGTTTTTAAAGATGTTATTTTTTTCTCCCATCCAAAAGTCTCCTTCAGCTCTCAAACAGATCTGAAGAAGCCTCCTGCCTTCTGTTCAAGCTCTGTAGATATATTGGGAAACTGTTGGGAAACACATGAGGAATACACGCTGCCTGTTTTTGGCCTGCACCATTTCCTGAGGGAAATAGCTGCCCTTTTATCTGCAAGACGTTTTCACATATTCCTCACAAGCTGAGTCCATCTGCTGTTTGGTGCTGAGAAGGTGGAGAGCAGTGAAAAAAAACTGCTTCCTGCTCCAACTAAAAACACCTCCACGAGGAAGGAAACCAGAACAGTAAAGCTGCAGGACAGACAAACAACGAGCTGAAACTCACTTTAAAGCTCTGACTGAATTTTGAAAAGAATTTTCTTATTTCTCTTCAAAACTGCAGTAATTTGATGACTTCTTTATATACTGAGGCAGTGTTCCTGCCAAACATGAACATAAAAGGTCAGACCGAGTCCAAAAACAAGCAGAAAAAAGTGGTAGTTGATGATATTACAATATAATATTTATTCTTTCTTCTTCTGCCCATAGTCATGATGAATACCAAAAGACAGCTGACTGGCTGATGACTCAGACAAAGCATCGTCCCCAGGTCGCAATCATCTGCGGATCTGGACTGGGCATGCTCGCTGAGACCCTGAAGTGTCAAGACTCCTTTGCTTATTCTGACATCCCGGGCTTCCCTCAGAGCACAGGTACACTGAAGACACAGTTTAATGAGTGATGAATAGATTACTGTCCGCAGAACATGCTAAAAAAAAAAACGAACTAAATATATTTTACATTTTCAATAAATTAGATGTATCGGATTATAAATATCCGACTGTAAAACAGCATTGGGTGAGTTATAGAAAAGTTATAGAAAATTCATCTTGAAATGAATCAAAGCAAGTAATTAAATCAGGGTTAAATCTGTCAGTTTAAAACGGGTTTATTTCAAAGCATTACAGCTGCCATTAACAGCTAAGCCCAAATATATGAAACATAGTTACATCAGAAGATCCTTGTGTGTGTGTGTGTGTGTGTGTGTGTGTGTGTGTGTGTGTGTGTGTGTGTGTGTGTGTGTGTGTGTGTGTGTTGCAGTGCAGGGTCATGCAGGTCGGCTTGTTTTTGGGGAGCTGAAGGGGAAGACGTGCGTGTGCATGCAGGGTCGCTTCCACATGTATGAAGGACACTCCCTCTGCAAGGTACGTACATTTGAACTGTGCTTGTGAGGACCCTCATTGATGCATTCACTTCTGACCACAACCCCAAACCAGCAACAGCTCTGTGATGATGTAAGAACCGAGCAAAATGGAACCACTTTCGATCAGAAGCGTCAGACAGCACAGTTCACAGTTTGTTGTGATTTGAGATTTGAGAAAATCTTCCATTATAAAATTGGTATTTTTATAAACTAACTTTTTACAGACTGCATGTGAACATGCCATTTAAGCCTTTCCACTCACAAGTAAATAAAGTTCTGTGTACACACCCACCACACACACACACACACACATGTTCATGGTGAGCTGATTAAAAAAGCTTAGTCATGCACACACATAACTGTAATCAGCAGCATGAGACTGAACCTGTAGTATGTGTGTGTGCGCGCGTGAGAAGCCAGCCCAGGTCATGCATGGGTTCGATCACATGCAGCCTTTTAGCTGTTCAATGCTGCCATTGTTTGCCTCTATAATACATGCACGCACACACACACACACGCACGCACACACATGCACAAACCCACTCTTTTGTATCATAATGAAAATAAATGACTCTCCTCTAGATGGCGCTCTATCAAAGCTGCTTTTCAATAAAAACATTTCACTTGGGGCAAGAATTCACCATTCATACATAACCGTCTGCAGTAAATGTCATTAAAAGGTAGTTCATTCATGCTGGGAAGCAAAAATGATTTTCCATTACAACACATGTTCCCAAGAGGCTTCTTCCATGTTTGACTAATGATTACTGAGGCTCCAACTTCCTGTCTGTCCATCAGACCACGTTTCCCATTCGAGTCTTCAAGCTGCTCGGGGTGGAGACCCTGATTGTCACAAATGCTGCTGGCTCACTGGCCGATGGCTTCCAGCCTGGAGACATCATGATCATCAAAGATCACATCAACTTCCCCGGATTGGTCGGTCTGAACCCGCTGTGCGGACTCAACGATGACAAGTAATTACATGCATGGCTGTGTGTTGTTTCTACTGTTTTTACTGTCTTCTTGTTTCTGCTGCTCTTTATTGTTATTGTTGTTTTAGTCCCTGATCATGTTGTCTATTACTTCTTATTTATTGTTTACAGGTTTGGGCCTCGCTTCCCAGCCATGTCAGGTTGCTATGACAAAGGTCTGCGTTGCCTTGCTGCGGCGATCGCCAAGGAGCTGGGTGTGGCCGACTTCCTGCAGGAGGGCGTGTACGCCATGGTGGGAGGTCCCAACTTTGAAACCATTGCTGAGGCCAGACTGTTGCATCGGCTTGGTGTGGATGCTGTTGGTACGTTCAGTACAGCTACGTTTTTACCCAATTTTGGCACTACATGGGTAGTCACAGGGTCTCTAAAAATAAAAAAGTTTAATCTTCTGCAGAAAAGGAAAGAGTTTGATTCTTTGGAGCTAAAGTGGTCGACAGAAAAAAGACAGCTGAGAGATACAGAGAAAAAAATTGTACCACTGTTATATTTATTATTTTATGGCACTTCTCATTAGGGCTGTGCAATATTATATAATCTGTGATAGTACCGGTATAAACTTTTACAGTATAAAAATATAATATCGTGATATCGTTGTTGTAGCAACCCCGTGTGCTTAAGCAATGAGACAAGCCCAACATGTCTGAGAGCCACTTCAACAACCTCCAACAAAGATCAGTACTTTGCAAAATATGCAAACAAACTGTTCCTGCTAAAGGTGGAAAAACTTGTTTCACCATTAACAGCAAAGACACTGAGCCAGCGGTGGATGGAAATTTCTGATGTGGTTACATGGCGGAGAAGCAAGGCTTTAAACAGCTGGCTTAAAAACTTGATCCAAGATAGAACATCCCAGGAAGAAAATATTTTTTAGTGTTATTATGTGACGAGAGATCTGCTCTCGGACCACTCCTTTTCAGCTTACATATAGATGATTTACCACAGTCATGCTCTGGAGCAGCGTTTCAGCTCTATGCTGATGATACAGTAATATATGTATCAGGTAAAGATGCCTTGTCTGTTTTAACACAACTGGGGCATGATTTACATTCTGTGGCAGCATGGCTCAGAAAGTCATCCCCTGTTTCTTTCCCCCATTTCCTCTCTCCCTCCACTGCCAATAAAAGCCGCTGTGGCCAAAACTGCAACAACAAAAAAAAAAGTGATCAAGGTAGTACTGTTAGTGACTCAGGAAGAGACTGAAAATGTGCATAGCTCTCTGTTTTTAAGCAATACTGCTTTTTGCCTCTGCCTACCTTTGTGCCTGTTTGGATCAGCATGACCGGTTCTGACGTGCATAGAAAGCACCATATTCTGTTAGACTGTAAATCTGCCAAAAGGCCGCATCATGCTCAGTGCCAAGTCCATAAACCACATAAGCCTACTCCTTGCACACAGCTAAATGTTGTAGCATTTGTTACAACCACTCTCTTGTTATGCCTGTTTTAAATAATATCTGCCCTTTGGAACACCTAGGAGCACTTTTGGTTTTCCCACATGGCTGATCAGCACATTTTATGGACTTGTTCCAGTAGCCCAGTCCTTACACTGTGCCTTTGGTGAGGGCATAAATAAATAGCTATCAACACAGTTTAATCACAGGATAGTCATCGGATAATGGAGATAACAGTTTTTAGGTCAGAGGCACCAAAGTTATGGTAGGTCACAGCTGAACACCTGGAACTGCTGAAATGGCTCTTTAACCAGCCTCAGTATTTTATTTAGTGAAAAAAAAAAAACTTGCCTACTTTTCTATAAAAAATTTAGTTTGAGTTAAATCATTAGTAACAAATATAAAGGGTGTATCATCCAGGTAAGAGTCACTGATTGTTGACAGCAGATCCTCCAACAAGATCAACAGCTAAACTCCTCTACAGTGGTATCAGCAGTTTTACTGGCAGGTGTGCTGTGACTAGTTTTACTAACATCTCCTGGTTTGTTTTTTTAGGTATGAGCACAGCTCCCGAGGTGGTCGTGGCAGCTCACTGTGGTCTGAGAGTCTTCGGCCTCTCTCTGATCACCAACAAGGTAACGCATATCTGAGTCACTGATCAACAAACTGATTAGATATGACTGTGATGAATAACAAAGCTGCTGGCTACAAAGTAACCGTGTTACAAAGACTCTGCGATCTGACTCATTTGCTTCAGGTGGTGAAGAGTTACGAGGACACGGAAAGCGTGAACCACGAGGGCGTCCTGGAGGTCGGCCGGCTACGCTCTCACAGCGTGCAGCAGCTGGTGACTGAGCTGGTGGGAAGGATGGAGATCAATAACAATGACAACATTAATAAATCTGTCTAAGCACACTCACAGTCACACACAAACATATGGAGATTGCATACATATTTAATTGGTGTGTTCACATTTTTAGCACTTCCTCCTTTTAAAAAAAAAAAAACTGCTGTAATGAAACTTTATTTATATCATCATGGTGCCTAATATTTTCATCAGGGTAAATCAGAGTGTAAGTTTTCATGTATGATATTTGATTTTAGATACTAAAACTTTATATAACAATAACTGCTGTTTTGAAGGTGCTTTAATATAAAAACATAAGACAAAGTTTCTTTTTTATTCTCTTGAACATTATTACTGTAGAATTTCATTTTATAATGTAAAGGATGTCACAGATTTTCTGATTCATGTTAATCTGATTAAAACAAGATGCCAGAGAGCTCATGTGTGTAGCTGCAGTTCCTATATTGTCCACTAGATGCTACTGTAATAAACCAGTGTTGCTCTTACATGAACTACAGGGGTTGGACAATGAAACTGAAACACCTGGTTTTAGACCAGGTTTTTGACAGTTTTGGTGGAAACAGGAGAGTTGAGGTGCACATTTAATTCTGCCGTGGTACCGTGGCTCTTGATGCATCACAAACACTTGCTGTCTTGGTCACAGATGCGCCAGCAAGATGTGCACCAACAATTTGTCCTCTTTTGGACTCTGGTATGTCACCCATAATGTTGTGTGCATTGCAA
>JASGAU010378387.1:0-20620 GCA_030220045.1 Australoheros facetus
TTAAACACATGTCAGTCCATACACATAATATAGCCAATGAATACTGTAAAGGAATTTATCAGTTAAGCACTACAGTCACATTTTTTGCTCCTGAATAACAGCAAAAAAAGCACCTTTGCAGAAATTTGCATCATCACAGTGAAGCTGGCCTTCATCTGCACTTCATCATAAGATATACTTTATTTTTTCAAATGGGGGAAATTCTTTGTTATTAAGTAACAAAGAATAACAAATATTTGTCAATAAGTAAAATGTATACAGCTAAATAAAATAAAATCCAATATGACAAAACAAATACCTACTAAATAATCTGAAATGCAATAAAAATATCAAATAATAAATAAAGCAAAAAACACCTCAAATTGGAAAAAAAAGCAACAACACGATTTAAAATGTATTACTAAATGTAGTAAAAACAGAATGGCACATTAAAGTGTTTCAGTATAACAGGGTGTAAAATGTATTGGAGAGTGTCATAAAATGACTTGTGAGGTCAAAAAAGATTTTTGTGAGGTCACAATAGCAGGCCAAAAAAAAAAACTACGGGTGGTTATTAAAGAGCTGTTTTATATGAAAACAGTGGGTTTTTTCTGTCTAAACTGATATACAATATGTATTTATTTCACTGAATCAACCAACATTATGTCGGTACATGATAATGTTATGTCGGTTACACAGTGTTTACTATTTCATGTTTAAATGGCTGCTGTGAGATCCAGCTGTCCATTAATACTAAAAAGAAAATGTTCAGTTTGAAGCAGTTTGACTGATATGAGATTTTTAATACAGGCACACAAAACAAACATAACATTTGCCCTGTGTAGTTATTTATGTGTCCTTACTAAGATAATAGGTATAACAATGCAGTTTAAAAATAATCATATTTTACTATCACAGCATCGTTCATTTAGGCTCATCCACATTCTAAACGAGCGCTGCGGACCGCTGCATGGATGTTGCAGAGTGCCCTCTGTTGGACAAACTATGCAATGTCAACACAGTTAAAGGGTGTTTGTCCCATGTCTTCTTTACTTTTTTAATTCTCATTTATCAGCAGTTGTAAATGTTGATATCAACAGATTGGGACGGTACTAAAATCGGCCAAAATTATCGGCCCTGCCAATATATCTGTCAGGCTCTAGTCTTGAATTTTCTTCCCACTGCTGCCAAGCAAATTGTTGCAGAGATTTTTGCACTCTACAGAGGGGGGCACATTAAATGATGATGGTACAGAGCTTAATCACTACTATGCTTAAATACTTTATGCATTTAGACTCAGAAACTGGTGTAACGCAGACATTTATGCTGACCTGCCACAGGTTGGTTCTGTTGGCCTGGAACTTGTTTCCCCATGGGTAGGTCCGACCTGCAACACAACAGCCGGGAAAGAGATAAGATAAAAAATAAAATTGTATTCCAATTTTGTGAGCAAGCTGATTATTAAAACTAGTTTCCCCATTTTTCATGAAGACTTAACTATATCTGAAACAACCTAAAAAAAAAGAAAAAAAGTTTGGGGTTCCTCTGTTGAGAAAATAATAAAAGAGCTGCTGAGCAGACGTGTCACTGTGACATAAAGCATTAGAGTGACTCTCTTAAATGTTGTCAATTGGAACAGAATGTCAAAAACTCTATCATAACAGCAGTACGTGTTGTACCTCGCAGCCCCCCACGTGCAGCCCACTCCCACTCCTCCTCTGTAGGCAGTCTCTTGCCTTTCCAGCTGCAGAAGGCCTGAGCATCATTCCAGCTCACCTGAACCACCGGAAAGTCCAGACGATCTCGAATGCCTGAACCAGGCCCTGAAGGCTGAAGAATGAAGGGTCAAAGTGAGTGTGAAAAAAAGCAGGCATGCCCAGAGATATCCACTTTGTTAGACACACCTGTTCAACTGATTGTTGACACAAATATCTAAGCAGGTAATCACATGGCAGGAGCTCAGTGTATTTAGGCACGCAGACATGTAGGTGCTCAAACCAAACATCGCAATATACACAGTGAATATACACAAACGGTGGAGAAACGATAGGAATACGCAAAACTCAGTGTAAATCTCACCTGTCTCCAAAATACTCGCTCTATAGGCAGCCACCAAGGAGCAGACTGGATGGAAAAGATGAGGAAATGAGTCAGAAGTTATTTACAACAGTGAGATGCTCTGCAGCAGCACAGTATGTGTAGCAGACTTTCACATTTTTTATCATGTTGAATCTCTACACATACTGTGATGACTACAAATGCTTTCATTAATTATTTTAAGACACTTTAAAAAATAATATGTAAGACATGTAACAGTAGCAAATCTTCAGACCTGAGAGGCTGCAAAGAGGAAATTGTGTATGCTTAAAAAAAGTGAATTAAGGGCCAGTTAAATGCAGGCTATCAATCTACCTGATAATTGGATTTATTGCCTTGATAATCAAAGATCAAAAACCTGGTACCTCAATCCTCTGGGTAACTTTGCTCTTCTGCTCTTCTGACACAAAGTCCTGAAACACAAAACTCCAGCCAAACGTCTCGGCTTCAGTTTTGTACTTCTGGGCTCTCACAAAGTCTCTGTGGCGAATAAACAAACAAATAAATCACTTCACTGCACTAGTTTGAACTAAATTCACCTTGCTTACGATCTTGATTACCTGAAATCGGCATTTGTGACGGGGTATCTGTCTATTTTAAAAGGCTGCACCTCGACCTCCTTGGTGGGAGACTCTCCGTCTCTCCCATCGCCTGCGCTGGTTCCCATTAACATTTTTCCTCCCGGGATGTTCACCATTTCCTCCGCGGCTGCCGGGAACAAACGTGGGTTTCATTCTGCGTTAATTAATTAATTAGTTAATTTGGTAAATTCAGAAAAGAAAAGAGTCCTCTTACCCGCTCCTTTAAGTAAAAACACAACAAATATCCAGGATACCATTGTCTTTGCTGAAACTGGTGTGAAATCGCGTCTAAATATAAATAATTATACAAGTTAAGATTTTAACCAATGTCAAAAGCAGAAGTTCTCAAAGTTCACGTTTTATTTTGTTTTAGTCGTTTCTATCGGACACATTTCAGCGTTGCAACTCAAAAAAGGTTCCGTCCGGTTTTTGTTTTTTTTAATTCACGTGATATTTCCGTCTCGGTGCTCCCGCTCTCTTTCTCTGCATTAATAACGAGTAAAAGTTTCTTTATATTTCACACAATGCTGCTGGTTGGCTAACTAAAATATGGACATGGGCAATTATATAATATATATGTAGTTCTGATAATAATCATCATAATAGTAGGAAATACATTCAGTAGGACAAGTTTTATATAGTGTATGTGTGTGTGTGTGTGAGAGAGAGAGAAGAATGTAACAAAGAACATGTCATCTGCTCAAAGGCTTGTCAGAAAGCATAAAGTGATTAAGTGTTGAGCTGAGCAGTTAATGTTTACAAATACAGTTTTACAGTAAATAACTGTTGTTCAGCAGGTCGTAGAACTGTCTATTTTATACACAAAGTTTATTTTATTCAATATTAAAAAAGATATCTGACTTAGGAAATCAGAGATGAGACAGCTGAGAGCCAAATGGATGATGGAACGATTGATGACAGTGATTATAAAATAGTGTAAATCAGATATGCCCTAAACCTCTTTGCACATTAGCTAATTTTGACCTTTGTTGACCTTCACGAAAAAATTGGATTATGATGGGGCCCAAAAACTTGGACCTCTGGGATCTAAACTGTTTTACTCTTAGGCTGTAGTCATAAGACTAGCGAGCACTAGCACTGAGGATTAAACATGGTCCTTAGTTGGGCTGCAATGAATCATTGAGTAACTCCAATAACTCAATTATTAAAAAAATCCTCTAGAACATTTTTTTGATTGGATGCTTCATTTAAACTCGTTAGAAACATATCTAGGAGCATGTGTGTAAATAAAAAGTCTTACAACTTTAAGTCCATGCAGCCCTACTTTTACAACAAAAAGACTGATAACACAACAGCAACAGTGATGATGATGCTCTTCACATTTTAATGTGGGGTCTCACACACAGATACACAGACGGCAACGAGCAACGAGGTGGAGCTGTTACTGAGACGGTGAGCTCAGGTGGAGTGAAAGAAAACATTTTTCTCGTGTCCAAAACAGCAGCGCTTGTTCCTGTAATCATCATTAAAACCTTTACTGGGAAAAAGCTTCAGGTCCTTCATCAAACCACCTGATTAACAAGGTCCATGTGAAGCAGAGAACTTTGTAGCTGCTCCATCCACCGCCATTTGTTTTACACAGAGAAATCGACAGCAAATCTACAGAAGTTAAAATATGCAGACGAGTTGTTAACTTAAGAGGCTTAAATCCGGCACCTCGCTGAAGGCTCACAGCAGCCGTCCTGCTTTATGTGGCAGTGATAGCTGCAGCAAGCAGGGGCGAGTCTAAAGGGGGACATGGGGTGTAGGAAACCGTATTTATTTCAAGGCTTCAGTAACATTATTTTGCAGGTTTAAATTAATATAAATAAAACATATTAATTAAATTTTATTATTTAAAAATATAAAGATTTTTCTCCTCAGGCCAGTAAAAATATCACACCATAACATCGACATCATCAGGTCTGAGAATGCCAATATGCTCGCTTTTCTTCATTTCAGCCACCACATCCTCCTTTAAAGACTTAAAACCACACATTTATTCACTAGCACACTTAAACAGGCAGACACGCGCACAAACACTAAATCGATCTCATAGAGGAGATACGAGACTGTCAGAGCTCTGATGTAAGAAAACCTTCTGAGAGGATGGAGTCAAGGTCATTTTATTATATACCTTAGTTCAGGTTGTATGTAAACCTTATTGTATTTGATTTGTGCGGATTTATTTTTACATTTTAGAAAATGTTTTCTTTAAAAATATTTTAATATGGCACATAGATACAAAGATTTTTAGGCAGTTAAACTATTAAGAACACTGCAATTTCTGAAATGGAAAGAATGAGCAGTTTATTTTAATAGACCTGCATTTTTCTTTTATATTCATTATTGCCAATTTATAAGACAAAAGTATTTCTTAATTGAATAATCAATAGAATATTGATTACTAAAATAATCGATAGCTGCAGCCCTAGTCCTTAGTGTGGACGTGTTGCCATTATACGCATGCACTCCTTTGTCAGTGAGGCAGAAATTGACCCAGTGACTTTGTATTATCATCAGAAGACAATACAGTTCAGTTCAAAAAGTAAACAAAGGGTAATGACTCCAGTATAGGAGAAGGGAGTGTTATGGTTGTTGAAAGGGGCAAGGCTGAGACAGTTTGGACTAATCTGTCCAGGGTGCACCCTGCCTCTTGTACTGCAACACCTGGGATAGGTTCCAGCCTCCACACAACCCTGAAAAGGATAAGTGGAAGAAAATGGAAGGATGACTGGAAGAAATGCAGAGGGTTATTGTGACGGGAATGACCTGTTGTGACAACCACTAAAGTGAGCTGCCGAAAGAAGCAGTTCCATTTTTTGCACTACGCGCCACTGCACTGGTTGTGCAATGCAGTTCACATTTGTCCTGATGAGGTTTCACAACATTCATTGAGTCGGTGCAGAAAAGCACCAATTTTTCACTTTTATTTAGCTCATTTACTCGTCAATGAAAAACAACAAAATCTTTAAGGAGCCAGGAAAACCTTTAATGGGTAGAAACAGAACTGAGAAGCAGAGGTCAGTGCTTATAACAAAATCTCATAAATAAACCAATCATTTTAGAGGAAGGCGCTGACAAATCCATGAGAAGAAAAACAAAAACATGACTAGCATGACAATGATTTCTGACAGACGCTGCGATGGATGCCAGGGATGTCTACAGCAGGCTGTCCATCAGACCGGGGGTGCTTCAGAGTGCCTAGAGCAGGAATACGTTGACTGAACATTCAGGAAAACAACTATCCCTGTGAGTATAACAGCTGCAGCTTCTTCCGGTGACCTTTAACCTTTGAGAGAAGACATTCCAGCTCGCATGATCTCATCCACCAACAAGATGTTACTTGCGATCACCGTGCTGTGAACACACAGACACCCATATTAGAGACTGATGAGGACAATCCATCAGGGTAATTTCAAATATTCTTTGTATAAAACGCATCATCTCACCATGAGTGGAGAAGCTGTTTCTTGACACTGTAATTATCCCAAACACCTGCTTCTCCTGCCACCATTGGTTCTCCTACAAAGCAACAGGTTTAAAGTAAAGTAACAAGGCCATACATTTTACCAAATAACTTATCTGATTATAGAGTTTGACTCCAAACTTTAAAATTGAATCACTTCAGGATTAATGGATTAAAATGTCTTCAGATTTCTGATCGCTGCTGTGGTTCTCACCTGTGCTGAGATCTACTCCGACTAGCTGACCGGACTCTTTGTACTCTGTCTGCAGCTTCAGCAGGGTCTCCTGTGGGTCATAGCCAGAGTTCTGGGCCAGAACCTGTAGAGAGAGATGTCAGAAATACACTTTGATACAGGACGGTAAGAGGATGACAATAAAACAATTAAACATTAAAGTAAGTAAACATTCTTCACCTTGGGGAGGACTAGGAGAGCATCTGCAAATGCCTGGACTCCCAGCTGGGCTCGGCCTTTCACGTTGGGCTTGTGTTTTACCAGAGCGTCTGCCACAGCAACTTCAAAGGCACCTGCACCGGAGACTACACTACCTGAAGAGACACAAACAGAAAAATATTCAGAAAAGCAAAACATGTATTAGTGTGCCACCTCAGCGAGGGAACAGAAATAATATTTAAAATAATTACTGGACTTTGTTCTGATCAGCTGAATACATGTAGGAGAGACCAAACTCTTCTAATGCAGAGGAAAAGATCAGAGTCACTGTAGCACAGACATGGGAGACCAGAGAGAGCCACACTAGCATCCCTGGGTGTTCACTGTGCAAACATTACCGGCTGTGTTTTCACTGAACTACAAATAAACTAACCTTGACTCCAGTTTTATAACCCAGTCTGTTATCAACAAAAAGAGAAAATGGGGGCTCTGACCTACAGTCTGTCCACACAATATTTGGATAATGTCTAAAATGACTTCAGAGCGTAGCTTCAGGAATTAAATATTACTTAAGGAATTCCTAAAAAGTAAGAAAGCGGACTACGTTACTTCTACGACAGATTCAAGTTAGGAACACTGGCTGAAAATAATGAAACAATGCCACACTAAAAATCTAATTTTTAAGCTCATGCCAATAAATCTTTAATAAAAAGTATTCTACAAAGTCAAATGATTCAGTGTAGAGGAAAACTTACCATCTTCAATAGCGTTCTTTACCGCCCGCAGACCATCTCTTACGGCATCTTTGATCTGTGTGAGGGTGTGTTTGTTGGGTCCCTTCACCAGCAGGGTAACTGAGCGAGGGTTCCCACACTTCTCAATGAATGTGTACTTCTCCTCTCCCTGTGAACACGGTTGAAGTGATTAACATCTTAAATGTGTCCATTTGGATTAAAAAAAGAAAGAAAAAGAAATACAACACCCACCCCAAAAGAAATAAACAGACTCACCAGCGTGTGTTCATAAACCAGCCCAGCATGTCCCAAGCACTCAGGTGTGAGGTCATCAACTGAGTTCATGGCAATGCCTCCACAAGCGAGGGTGAGCCTGTCAAAGGAACGACACGCTGTAAGTGGAATTCAGTTTCTGTAAGTGTGAACGACCAAAAACAAACGATGCAGCTGTGAACATCAATGTCTGTCTGCTAATTTCACAGTATAAAGCATAAGCCGATCATGTTAAATCAAACTAAAAAAAATAAATTATTTTGCACAGGCTCTCAAATATAGAAAAAAAAATAAACTTCTTTCTTACCTCTCCATGTTCCTCCTCTTTGCCCTTCGCAAGGCAACAATGCCCTCTTTAGCGAGGGCATCCAGGGAGAATGGGTCGATACCCTACACAAAAGAAAAAGACATGCTTGAGACTTCCATTTATGTTACTTGCGTAAATTTAAACAATGTGAAGATTATCCTGATCCGCTGAATACATGTAGGGGAGGAAGAGACTCCCCTAATGCAGAGGTACAGATCAGAGTTACTGTAGCACAGATACAAGAAACCAGGGGGAGCTACGATAGCATCCTTGGGTGTTCTCTGTGCACGTAACCGGGTTGGCTGGGCCTTGATTGTCACACAAAAGGCTTAGTGTTAATACAGACACAAAGTCAAATTACTAATCTGTATCTTGAAGTAGCACGAGCCTTACTTAAATGAGTTCTGCTGTTTTTAAAACAACATTTTTTTTGTAACTTCAGCCATGTAAATCAGCTAATTTATAGACCAAGTTAGCATTAGTCCTCTTCTGGCATACCTTCTGGTTAATGACAACAAATCCCTTTTCCCCACTGGGACAGACTTTGTTTTTCAAGGCAATAATCTTCTGCACACGATCCTCAATGAACTTCCTTTCTGCAGCCACGAGCTTCTCTCTCTCCCCAGCGCTCTTGTAGAAGAAGCCAGAGTTGACCTCGGTCTTTTCGTACTCCAAAGAGACGTTACATGTCAGTATGTAAGCATCTTCCACCCTCTTCTTCATGTCTGGGTGTCGGGCACCGTGGTCCAACACCATACCTCTGATCAGCCTGAGAAATAAAGCAGCATTTAGACTTCACACTAAGAGGCTGATTTTCTTTCTCACCGCAACCCGCACCTCCGTATTTGCACTTACTGTGTATCGCAGTCGGTCTTGTGCTTCATCTCCATGATTTCCACCATGTACAGGTCGATGGGCTCAGTGGGTTTAGCGATGGCAAGTACTGCATCTACTACAGCCTGCAGACACACAACGTGATCGCAATCAGACCCAAATAAGCAACAGGTAAGATTAGAAGACTGTACTCACAATACTCCACAGCTACATACACACTGCTGTAAAGGTTCAAGAGCTACAGCTACACACAGACCTCTGGTCTGTGGTAGCTTATGTCACTGGAGGTCTTATGACTTTATTACTTTGACTTATGTCAAAGTAAGTACTTTGACTTATGTCAAAGTAATAAAGAAACTAGCTGAAGGTAACATCTAAGAAACTATCACTGCTTTGTGCTGCAGATTAATACTGAGCTCAATCTCACCTCAGTGAGCAGGTCTGCCAGCTCTGCGTGGACCTTGGTCCTGAGGGACGTGCATGCGACATTAATGAGTGTCTCTCTATCCATTTCCTGAGTCACCTTCACTTCCTCAAGAACAGCCAAGGCCTTCTCTTTCGCTGCCTCAAAGCCCTCTGCAATGATTCTTGGATGAAGACCCTGCAACATTAAAGGGAGTTGTGGATGAAAAGGTTTCTGATTCAAAATTTTTATTCACTCGAGAGAGATTCACATGCCAAATACAAGCAAACACTATGGAGGTGTCTTTTACCTCTGAAATGTAAAGGTCAGCCTGCTTCAGCAGTTCACCAATGATGAGGACGTTGGAGGTGGTACCATCTCCTGTGATGTCATCCTGTGCAGTGGCAACCTTAGCTATCAGTGATGCTGTAGGGTGCTGAATTTGCTGAAAGGGAAACAGGTTAGGGAAAAAAAATTAATACACAGCAGCACAAAAACAAGACCTCAGTTATGGAAAAAAGATGCATTAACATGCATCTTCAATTACATTACAATGTACTAGTCTGCACTGGACCAAAAAAAAAAAAAAAAAAATTATTATTTCCACAACATATGGATCTACATTCGGGCTGTAGCTATACATTTTTTTTTAGTATTCGAGTGTTCAACAAACAGCGGTGGACGGAGCAGCTACAAAGTTCTCTTCCTCACATTGGAGCTTGTTGATCAGGTGGTTTGAGGAAGGACTCCTCCAGCTTTTTCCCCAGTGAGGGTTTTAGTGGTGATTACAGGAACAAGCCCTGATGTTTTTGACACTTCTTTGTACATGAATCCTTACACTGAGGCAATGATTGTTAAATTGTTCTCTTAATGATAAATTCCAAAACTGCAAAAGAGGAATCAATAGCTCTGAACAGACCAATCACAATAGCTGCAGGCTGTGTCGACACAGCGGATAGTTAGATTTCCAGGGAGGTGCACATCAGATTACAGCGTAGGGTAAGTTGTAGAGCTGCAGAGAAGTTTGTGGTTACAACGTACCTACGGTGTAGATTAAACGCAGAAATCTAAATCAACTTTAAGAATCAAACCAGGGATCTTGTAAAGCCAATGTATGAACCACTACACCTCGGAGCCACTACAGTCCGCTATGAAGCATTTTAGCAGACAGGGCAGATTGATAAGTCTTTATATGCTGATTTTTACACATCGTCTTCTTTGGTGATACAAATGCCTCAAATTAAAACACATGAACTTTCAAATTAAGTCAAAATCTGAAGCACACCTACTCAGATATTTAAAGCCTCAGTCATAACTTATTGTTTGCTTTATTATGAGAACAAAGGCTTGAGTGATCCCCACAGACACTCAGGGTGTGGTCACTCTAGATGAAATAGGCAGTGCAATAATGATACGACAGATCACTGACAAAAGATCCTCATTTTACAGCTCATCACATCCCTTACCATCTCGTGTAGCAGGACGTTGCCATCTTTGGTCAGCTTTATGTCTCCTGCACCAGACACCAGCCTGCAGGTCCACAGCGGCAGAGGGGATTAATGTTAGTTAACTCCTACAGGCTTTTATAACGATAATGCAGCCTTTCGTCCCACCATGCTTTGCCTGCTCAAGAACTGAGAATATGACCGTTAGCTTTTATTTATCCAGTTCCTCAAATTATCTACAAATGTCTGAGCAAACCTCTAGCAATCAAGTCATTCAGTCGCTCATCAGCATATTTAGTTAGTGTTAAAGTTAAACTTGTGGAAAGGTTATTTTTATTACTACTTATGTACTTATTACGGCTAACCGGCGGATGCTAGCATGCTAACGTTAGCTTCATGGCTATCATAGCGGATCGTAATGATGACTGGGCAGGGCGACGCGTGCCGGGAAAACCCGCTAATCGTTTAGCAAAGGCAGGCCTCTACTGAATTTAAGTGTGTTTTGGATAGATTCTCTGTAGTAAACAGTGGATGGTTTCCAGTTTTCAGATACACAAGAGTTCGGTGGCGACACACCGCTCACGGAACCAATGTTAAGCCGGTGAATTGCAGCTAAGCAAGTTAGCATAGCACGCGTGCTGCACAAAGGGCTCGGCACTCACATTTTCATGGTCCCCTTCGGTCCCAGGTTGCTTCTGAGCACATCCTGCAGCCCTCGGGCGGCACTAATGTTAACAGCCAGGGCAGCTTGGGCTCTAGCCACCTCTGCCTTGGGGTTTAGCGCTTTTACAGCCATAGCGCGGCAGCACAACCAGCGAAGTAAAAGTAAAAAGTCTCGCCGGTAGAGAGTCCACGATACTCGGGCTCAGACGCTCTCGAAAGGGGAGTCGCGTTCCAGAAGGATCCACCACGTGTTCTCGTGCCGCGTTTAGGGTACCAACCGTGGGTGAGACATTCCGCTTTTATAGAGATCCAAACTCTTTCACGCCGTGATTCATATAAGTGCAGAATAATCACGAAATTTTGAGAACTTACTAAAATATTATGGGTGTTAGGCTAACTCGGCTTCCCCAGAAGATTTGATAGCAATATTAGTACGGGTAAGAATGTAAGACCATTATTGATTAGCAATATCAGTAAACAAAAATGTTGGAAGTGTAAAATTAAACCAAACTCCTGCACACAAGCTGCTATTTAACTGCATGGGATACCCACACATTAAAAAAATATTTAGTTTCACTGTCCGATTGAATCCATCCTCTACATATTTTGCAGCATGAGTGCTAAGATTTCCAGCATACTGTGAATGTGGCACAAGTCACGCCCTAAACAGTGTCTGGAAATAGAGCAGACACACCATGGGGTTGTTTTAAACTTTTCTGGAAAGCTTTGTCTCCTTATAGAGTAGTATGGCATTATCTTCAAAATGCAAAAATTAATATGCATGTTTAACTTTTTTTTTTTAAGGATGGATTTTTTTTTAACTGTATGTACTAATATTTCAAACAACCCATAATTAAGAGACTTTTTCTATTTTTATCACAAGTTTAATTAAATATGTACAACTAATCTTAGTAAAGCACTGCATTTTACAATTTACCACACTGAGATACTACTTCTCACCTTTTCACAGGTTTATCAACATCCCCCAGTAATACAAGACCCCACACATTCACAGATACAGGAGGGCCTGTATCTGTGGCTTGGCCAATAACCCCACTGTATATATCTACAATCTCCCCATTAAAAAAAGAAAAAATTAATCTCCATTAGAGCACACAATGACCCTGATATTAATTGCTTGATATAGGGATAGCCCAAACTTGTCAGTAACTGTACAGCAGGATGTACTGTAAATACAGGTTAGTTCTGCTGAATTCAAAACATTTTCTAATTATTTTAGTCCATTTGAGCAACTGAAATGGACTAAAATGGACCAAATGAGGCAGCAGTGTCATATGTTTGAAGAATCAGGAGATGTGGCCAGTTTAAAAGAGAAGACAAACTATGCAAAGGATTAACTGAACATTATTCATGACTCAGGTGAGAATAAACACGACGAGTTCTCAATTTGTGCCCATGTTCATTACAGTATTATTAAGAATTCCTTCATCCAGCCAAACAATTCGGAAACCTGTCGACACCGAAAATCAGCTGGCTGGATCAAAGCTATGTAAACGGCATTTTCAGGGGGAGCGGAGACATGATGAACTTGAGAGAGACTGTGCTGAAAGCACCGCCTTGCACTCAGCTTCAGTGTTCATTTTATGATGCTGAGCTTTAACCCACACATTTCTCTTTGTGAAACTGACCAATTAATATATATTTAAAGAATTTAAGCCATATGATTTTGACAGTGAGCTGCAAGCTCTGGATGCACATTTTCTGCTGTGACAGTTATTTTTATTCAGGACTTATAAATCATGTTAAATTTTCTTCTACATTTAAAACAACATTTTTCAGGCCCTTGTAACCAGCATTCAAAACACTGATAGAAAGGGGGAAAAAAAAAGACAGACATTTCAAACAACACTCTTTAAATGACAGAAAGTGAAGGGAAGTGTGTCCCAATCATAAACACACCACATTAATGTCAGTAACACAGCCAACTGTAACAGGTATAGTTTTGGTGGCAATCGCTTTGACCTCATCCTCCAAACAGAAAAAAGAAAATGAAAAAGGAAACAAAATCGTGTCGATGTTAAGCCGATGTCCCTGGCAGTGCACACTCTGATGGTTTGTTACACTCTACAGATCAGTCTAATAGTTGCAGTGGCTGCGGAGCATTTCCCCCCAGGTGTCCGTGGTTACTTCAAGGGCGAAGTCTTCATGGGAATCATTATTCTAGACTCCATGTGCTGAATAAGAGGGACTGTGGGATGAAGAATAAACAAGTCTTAGAAATACATTTCCAACAGGTAAAGCACAACTTCATTTTGTTTATTGCCAACGTTTCATTAATTTATTGAGCTGGAGTTGTTGGTTTGTTTCGATGTTAGAATCCTATTAGAAGCAGCCTAAGGATGTCCTTCGCCCAGCACTGCTGAACGTCTTTGTAATGTCAGTGAGCGCAACGAGCAGATTTGCTATTATTAAAATCAATCCTTCATGGGATTCTCACTCTCGTTCCCTGGGTGTCAAATATTGCCATTTTGTCAAAGCTGGTGGCATCAGAGAGACAGTGAAGCAGAATTTAAAAGGTACCACATGTGTGTCCATTTGTGTAGGTATGGACGAGTGAAGGATTATGGGCATGCGTATGTGCAATCCTCCAAAGAAAAACAAAAGTGCCCAAAGGTGATGAAAAGTGGGCTTGAACAGGAAAGGGAGCAACACTGGAGTTTACCGCAAACAGGGAAAAATAATTAAAGATCCAAAAAGCAGAATGAGAAGCACAGACCATGGCTGCAGTGGACACTTTTCATTGTTTGCAACAATTGGCTTAATTTCACTACAAAGAGCTTCTTTGTATGTTCTCTGCAGCAAAGAAGCAACAACAGGACAAAAAAGACTGACTCAGACCAGCTGTTGTTCCACACATTTGTAACACTGCTCATTGGTGACAGTCTGCAAAGCTCTGTGCACAACCATGCCGGTCCCTTTAGAGCAGGGATGGGCAATTAATCTTCCCAAGAAGCCCCAATGGGCTGAACTTAACTGTGCTCATGATTAATTTCATCTCTTTATAAGCTTATTGGTGTGGCCCTCCACCACACTCCTAGTTTCTCATGTGGCTCCTTGGGAAAATTAACTGCCCACCCCTGCTTTAGAAAGTGTCCTTTAGCATCCGTGCTGTGACGCGATGAGAAGTCTCACTCCGATCCCCTTCACATCACATGTAAATTATAATCGTACTCTTAAAACACAGTATTTGTTAAGTACGCATGGTTAACCACAATCTTAGCCTAAACTAAACCAGCCCGCTGTAGTTTGGGTGGCTAAAATGACCAGTGTGTGAAAAACACCATCCTTCCTGCCTGCTCCTGCTTTACTTAAGAAGGCTCTTAACTGAGAGACTTCATGCCAGCCATAATAAGCGTTTAGAGAATTTGACCTCTGAGGAACGATGTTACAATTCATCTACACCTCAGGTACCACAGGATATCCTTCATGGAAGGAAATAATGCTGTTCCACAATTCAATCTAAAGTTTTCCATTTAATGACAGCTTACTGGATTGGCAGCATTTTGGTTTAACATGAATGATCAAAACACATTATTAAAGGCAGGTGTTACACTGATCATCTCTTCAGCAGGAAGCGAGGATGTGAGCAGAAAATAATCCACCTTTACAGTAGTTTCAACACTGCAAAGCCATGTCAACAACATCTGCTGACACATTGTAAGCAGTCTAGTGCAATCGGATACGTTTTTTTCTGTCCATATGAATTCTCCTTGACCTCATGCTGCTTCTTATCCCACTGAAGTCATTAGGAAAAGACATCATAGGTCATGTTCTTGTGTGTTTTTAAAACATTTAGCTCTCAGTTAACAATAAGCTGCTGGCAGTTTAGAGTCGTCTGCGCTTAAATGTCTAAAATCGATATTTTGACATTAGAATGTTTTTAGTGATGTGAAACTGATGGAGACTACATGTAAAATACATTTTAAAACTAATGTTTTATGCCAACTGCAGACAAACACCCTCTGCACTTGTAACAAAAAACTTGGTCAAATATTAAACTATCAGACTAAAACCTACCTGTGTAATAAACCACCTCGTCCCAGCCATCACGCTGCCAGGCTGCATTTCTGATGTCTTCTCTGGACTGCAGATCTTTGTAAGCTGAAAGAAAATGCGTGTTCACACTCATTGGTTTAAACAGCTACAGTTTTTAGTCAAACACATCAGAAATTCATACAGTGGTGTCCAGGAAAGTTTTAAATACTTAAAAACTGCTGCATTGAGTTCACTTCCAGAACCTGAATGTGGATGTACTGCCTCAAGTGGCAAAATGTTGAAAACACAAAGAGGCACCAAGTAAACTGCTTAATAAAAAGGAAAGCTTTCAGCTGCTCCCTAATTTCCCAAGGGAAAATGTTTGATTTGGTACAGATCCGGTGCCGGATGCACTTCCTAACGTAACCCTACAAGGGACTTGTGTCTCTTCCTGCTCTTGTACTGGGGCTCTTTCACATGTTAAATGAATCTGTTAGCCACTACACTATGTAGTACATTACAGAAACATATGCACATATATTTGCAATACACCAATGCATTTGTAAATGTCATTAATTTGCTAAGATGTAGTCTTTGTATGCATTTTTCTTGGAGGATCCTGGAAACTCCTCTTACCCCATAAGTGGTGAACTGTGTACAGACTTCCAATCTGTGAGAAAAAGCCTCCCACTGCCTCATGGTTCTGCTGGCGAATCTCGATAGCCCGAGCCCTGCCGAGCACCGAAGGTGTTACGCAAAGAAAACAGCAGCAAACAGCTTTTTAAGTGGGTGGTAGTAATGAAACCACCACATCAGCATCCACCAATATCCCACTCTGATGAAACTCAGTATCAAATTTCAGTTTTAAACCATATATATTGTTGCAATCTTTCCTGCATGTTTGATTTTTATAAAACTGACTGATTTGGACTGAAATTTCCCAGTTTAATCAGAAACATACACACATTAAATGAAAAGGCCAGATAGTAAAATTTGGCTCAAGATTTAAAAATTAAGACATCTCGTCACACACAGGAGTCATTCATAGATTTTGCAAAGTGCTGTTAACTCATATTCACCTGCAACAATCTGTAAAACCAAAACAGCAGTGAGGAACTTTTTAAGATTGTAGCTATAAGATTACAAAGGGAACTAAGGTTAACTTTCATAACTAATCAAATTTGGTGACTTTCCTATTACATGAAAAATGTCTACAAAGGGAAGAAAGGTACACCTTACCAGTAATTTCCCCACTCGATCATCGTCCCTGGCTGAGAAAAAGACGGGGAAGATCAACAAGATAACAAAAAAAATAATAATAATAAAACAGATTTAAGATTTTTTTTTGTACATAAGAGAGAGTTACCCTGAGTTGATATGATCGGAGCTCGTAGATGTTGGGTCCTGGACGAGGGACGGGTTCGTTCCAGAAACTGAACTCCAGCAGCAGCTGGTTCCTACGAGACAGCAGCATCTTCCCCCTCTCGTTCCTGTAGTCCATAAATTTCTACAGCAATGACAAATGAAAGTAACACGACACTCAGCAAGTCTGACTCAGCCCCAAAACTCCAAAATACATTCGTATTTGTGCTGTTCAAGTATTAAATCTGGTCAAGATCTAGACAATAAAAGTCAGCTACAGTGCATAACCTTTCCTGAGACGGTATAACAGTAGTAAGGATATGGAGGGTATATATGGCTACACATCTAGTGTATTTACTCCCAGATCACCATGTGTTATTTAATGTGTGTTGTGTTGTTGGAAAGATAGGCAGGCAGGCAGACAGACAGACAGCTGAGTAATTTCTGCATTTACTGTATAAATTTTATGTGGAATTTATGCTTAAAGTTTTAAGGTTTGCCAAAGGACACTTGATGAATGTGTTGGTCCTGCACAGACATGTGTAGCTGTATACTGTCACCAGGGGGCAGTGTCACAAATTATGTGGAACAAGTTGATTTCTAATGACCTGCCCAATCAGCCCATGTTCTTTAATGCGGAAAGAACAAGTTCTTACAATTTATTATGTTTATTTTATCTGAAGAGTTTTACCAAAAACTAAGGAAAAAAAAATACTTCTGAAGATTAACCCTGCAGACAGGATCTGTTCATTGACATCACTTACCTTCTTCAAAGTAAATGATTGTAAATAATCTTTAATGATTCCTGGAAGCATTAAGGATAAAGATAGTGGAACACATGGAAGGAAAATGGCATGTGGGTCTAACTAGATGGGTGCACTGCTAGAAACACTGGCGTGCAGATCACAAACAGCCAGTGAACTGAACTAATCAGAGCACCCGTTACCTTATTCTGCCTGAGTTTGCTCATGACTTCGGTGAGAGCCGGGTATCCTCCCCGATATCTCCACAGGTGAACTAGAATAGAAGGAGCAGAAGAGCCAAAAATAATGTAGCTCTTAAATATATCTTTTTGTGTTTCTGTGCATCTGTGGTTAGACCTCCCTCTGAACGACCTGTGACCTGGAGCATGTATGATGAGATCTATACAGCATGACCCTCCAGTCAGTTTCTATGTATACATTTCAAAGGACGCCATGCCATCTTACCACTACAACTACATCTTAGAGAAAGAAAAATTCTTGGTTTTGTAAAACAAGCAAAGAACTAAAATAAAACTGCCCCTATAATGTACACTCACCAGCCACTTTATTAGGTACACCTCGCTACCAGGTTGAACCCTTTTGCTTTCAGAACGGCATAAATTCTTCATGGCACATTTTCAACAGCGTGCTGGAAACATTCTTCAGAGACTTTTAGTTGGATTGACATGACAGCGTCACACAGTTGCTGCAAATTTGTCAGCTACACATATGTGATGCAAATCTGCCATTCCACCACATCCCAGAGGTGCTCTATGGGATTGCGCTCTGGTGACTGGAGGTCATATGAATACTGTCATGTTAAAGAAACCAGTTTGAGATTATTTGAGCTTTGTGACATAGCGTGTTTTCCTGTTGAAAGGAGCCATTAGAACATGGATACACTGTGATCAATACTCAGGTAGGCTGTGGCATTTAAACAATACTCAGTAACAAGTGGCCCAAAGTGTGCCAAGAAACTACAGCATTACACCACTACCAGCAGCAGCCTGGACTGATAATACAAAGCAACTGGATCTATGCTTTCGTGTTTTTGCCAAATTCTGATCCCATCATCTGAACGTCACAGCAGAAACAGACACTAAGACCAGGAAAAGATTTTTCCAATCTTGCATTGTCCAATTTTGGTGACCCTGTGTGAAATGTAGCCTCATTTTCCTGTTCTTAGCTGACAGAAGTGGCATCTGGTGTGTTCTTCTGCTTCAAGGTTCGATGTGTTGCACCTGCATACTTTGGTTTTAATGAGAGGTTCTTTGAGTTACTGTTGCCTTCCCATTAGCTCGAAGCAGTATGGCCATTCTCCTCTGACATCAACAATGGATTTTCTCCCAGAGAACTGGATATTTTCTGTTCTTCAGACCATTCTCTGGAAACCCTAAAGATGGTTGTGTGAGAAAATCCAAGAAGACCAGCAATTCTGAAATACTCAGACCAGCCCGTCGGGTACCAACAGTGCACAAAGTCACTTAACCCCCCCCAATGATGCTTCATTAAACTCCAGCAGGGCATCTTGACTGTGTCGACATGCCTATGGCCTCTTTTCCACTACTAACTACTCGGCGCAGCTCGACACGAGTCGGCATGCTCTTGTTTCATTTCCATTACAACTGATTACCACATCAATGTGGGTGGAATGGATATCGCAACATGGACAGTAGTCTCTTGATGTAATTTGTAGGCGACTCAAAACGCAACGCAACAATGGATGAGATCAAGACAAGCTAATGGCAGCTAATGCTAGTTTACCATCGTCATCATGAATAAGTCCCCCCCGTACGTTTGAATGGATGAAGGTTATCATTGTTAAGTATTAAAATATGTATGCTGTATGCATGTTTAAGATGGCTCTCTTGTTGCGAACTACCGGTGAAAACCGTCGGTCTGGGAATTCAACCGAGCCTCGCAGTGCTTTGTGTGCCTCCATTTTCTTGCTGTCAGGTTTTAAAAATGGCGCGGTTGCTTCTGGTGAAGGAGTCGCTCTCATGACTCAGCTAGTGATGACACTCCCTGGCCAATCAGTGGCATGGTGTCCTTCGACGTCACATTTTCAGACTGCCTCGGATCACTTTGAACCTTGACTGACTGGGTACTAAAAATGTACCTGGTACCAGGACCTAATGGAAAAGCCTATAAACCGTGCCAAGTAGGTGCTAGTGGAAACACGGCATAAATGCACTGAGTTCCTGCAAGTCAGTTGAACAGGTGTTACCTGATAATGTAGCCAGTGAGTGTATTAATGCGTTTAGTGTTTTAGAAAATGGAAAAGACAATTCTAATGTTTTTCCCCCTTAAGCAGAAAAGCCTTTAATCTGCTACTTCACGAATTAGTATCACACCACAAAGCAGAGAAAAACTGAATCCAAAGATCAAATTCACAAACTTAAAATCTGAATACAAAACACAACTACAAAAACAAGAGAGAGTTTACACGTTTTACTCATGCAACCTTTTAGAAACCTTTACTGACGCTGCCAACATTACAGCACTGTAACATTAGAGAGTGAGAGAGAGCACAGCTGGGGAACGACAAATGTCACCACAGGGACAAAATGGAGAGCAGCCAAGAAAAGTTCAGTTCAGTCTCAGCTATAATTAACTGAAACAGAAGAACTGAGAGAGGAGAGAGAAATCAGAGTCTTTTTAAGTAACATCTGTTTGTACACCAAGTAAACAGCATAACTTGAAAAATCCTCCACACCTCACCGTAATTCTCATCTGCAGCAGGAAACTGGAAGAAGGACTGTGCTTAGCAAGACTATCCAGCTGTAAAACTTTATTTAACTTAAACATATTTTCTTTGATCAGTGACGCTGTTTTATACAGTCCACAATCAGGAGGTCAAATAAAGTGCGCCTTGTAGCAATATTTATTGTAAAATTACTGAGGATTATTTTTGTCGCTTGAATGAATAATGCTCTAAAATGTCTCTAAATTGCTTATTTTGAAGAACCAACAGGTGATTCAATTATAGGAAGAATCCCACATTTCAAAAGTTGGAACTATAGTAGTACCTGATAAATATTAGTGATAAATAATAAAATCATTGTTGTCATTTTTACCTTTTAGTAGCATGTTGCACGTGAGCTTTCAATCTAATGTTTCCTCTTCTAGAGAGGAGGTTTAACTTGTTAAACTACCAGATTGAATGGGCTGCAATTAATTCAGCTGTCATTCAAATGCAAGTTTAGTGTCCTTCGGGTACGGTGGATGTTTCTTACCTGCCTGATCCTGCTCTCCATACCATGTGTTCCAGGTGCCTACAAGCTCACAGGGGTATTCAGGGTCAGCGTGAATGGAAGGCAAGACGTCCTCACTGAAGATATAT